>JAQQSU010008683.1:0-12883 GCA_028627135.1 Pseudochirops cupreus
TGTTGTAGTAACTGACAAACTCTGCTCCTTGCTCTGCTCACTTTGCTTCATATTCATTCATTTAAAATCTTCCCAGCTTCTTCTGAAGCCATTACTTTAATAATTTCTTATGGCACAATATTACTACATTATATTTATATGGTGTAATTCTTTTAGTTTTTTTTTCCCCAATAGGTGGACAGCATCTTTAGTTTCCAGTCCTTTGTAACAAAGAGTGGTATGATAAAATGGGTCCTTTTCCTCTTTCACTGACCTCAGAGATATAGGCCTCAAAGTGGCATCACGGGGTATATGCAGAGTTTAGTAACTTTTTAAAGCATAAATCGAATTTATTTCCATAACCTCAAGACCAATTTGCCACTCAATGAATATTGCATTAATGTGTCTTTCCCCTCATAACTCCTTCATCAATTGTCATTTTCCTTTTTAGTTATCTTTTGCAATTTAATGATATTATAGTGACAGGAATATCAAAGTTACTTCAATTTCCATTTCTTTTACTATTAGTGATTTGGAACTTTTCCCCACAAGAATACTGATAATAAGTTCATATCCTTTGACCATTTATTGGGCAATGGCAGTAAGTGGTTCAGCAGATAGAATTTTCAACCTAGATTAAGGACTTGAATTTAAATCCAACCTCACAAACTTACTAGTTGTGTAAACTTGGAAAAGTCAATTACCATATGTTTCCCTCAGTTTCCTCATCTGTAAAATGCTGATATCACCCACCTCACAGGATTATTGGGAGAATCAAATTGTATGATATTTGTAAATCGCTTTGGAAGCCATTCCGATGCTATACAATTAGTAGTCATTATTGTTGTTATTGCTGTTATTTATTAGTTTGTTTAAAGTAGCTCTCTATCTTGGATATCAGACCTTTCCCAGAGAAACAAAGCTATACGTTCTTTCTCATGAATGAAAATCTGTCCTCTTTCAATTTGCCTTAATTCTAATGTTTCCCTTTATCCTATCATGACTCTTCAAGCATTTGAGGAGAGTGGTCAGTTTTGCCAAGTATCACTTTCTCCCTATAAACAACTCCAGTTCCTTCAATTCTCTTCAGATATAGCTTCTAGTTCCTTCATATCCTGGTCATCCTCTTCTTTATATTCTCTAACTTATCCTTTTTAAAATTGGGAACCTTCATCTGAACTCATTGGTTCAGGTGCCATCAGATCAGAGGAAGAGACAAACGGACTATGATCTCTTCTGTTCTGGACACTGTGCTTCATCAGCCTTGACTGATAGTAGGTTTCTTGGCTTATCTGTCTCATTGGTAAGCCCTTATTTTGACAAATAGGATGGACTTCTGCATTGGGTGTAAATCATTGTAAATAAATGGAATGCAATGAAGGTGGGGAATAATTTCCCTCTTGGATTTGAGACACTTACTGGGACACTAGATATCTCAACCTGTGGGTCACGACCCTTTTGGGGGTCGAATGACCCTTTCACAGGCATCGCCTAAGACCATCAGAAAACATATATTTGCAATGGTCTTAGGAACCTAGACACCTCTCCTCTATTTGTCTCCAGGCGGGTCTGCCCACATGCAGATATGTTCACATACGAGTCTTAAAGGGTGGCAGCATTAGGAAGGTTGAGAACCACTGCACTAGAATATGTTCTTCTACCTCACTCCCTTTTTGCTGACTTACCTTTTTAGTTATACCTTTGTAAAAATCATACTAACAGTGTGGTCCTTGTTTTTCTCTTGGATTAGTCTCAGATGCCATCTGCTTTTCTGACTCAGCAACAAAAATTACTGAATGTATTTTTTAAAAATAACTGCCAATTGCTTTAAGCAAGGTAAGAAAAGAATGGTGAAGATCAAGCTAAAATACTTGAGTAGCATCTGGTACCAGTACTATACTGATCAGAAACTCTTATTCATAATAATAATTGACATTTAACTAATGTCAATTTCAGTTAATTGATATTTGTATAATACTTTGAATACTTTATCTCATTAATCCTTACAATAACATTATGATATCAGTTCTGAAGTTAGTGTAATCTTAATTTTTCAAATGAGGAAACTGTAGCTGACCTCTTGGTTATACAGCTAGTATGGCAAGTTTCTGAAAAAAAAATGAGGAAGGATTTGAATGAGGTCTTCCAACTTAGTCTAGTTCTTAAAACATTACACCACAGTACCCTATAATATACATTGACAAGTTTTAAAGTAAGATCAAGCATGATTAGTTTTCAACTGACTCATTAGCTTTTAATTGCTTATACCACAAATATGTCACTTGAGAAAGCAAAGGGTTGGGAATAAAAACCTAAAAGGGACCTTTGAAATAAGTTAACCAAAACTACTTTACAGATTAAGAAAACTGAGCACCAGAGGGTGGATGTGAAATCACATGAATTCACAATCACGTAGCCAGTTGGTAAGGAACAACTATCAAGGGATTCTGATTTCTCTTTACATTTTACCATTATGTTTCACTAAATAACCACCATCAACTAGGAAGCTATGATCAAAACCAGGCTATTTCAGATGATGGTTCTGGGAGTTTTTCTCAACCATATTTTAAAATCATTAGGAAATAGGAGAAAAAGAAAGATAATGTGAGTGCAAAATGATTAGAAATGCTCTGCATCGCAACATCACCAGAGTTGGAGTACAGTTCAATAGGAACATCTAAGTTCAAGTAGTATCTTAGACACTTACTAGCTGTGTGACTGGCAAGTCATTTAACTTCTGCCTCAGTTTCCTCACCTGTAAAATGTAGATAATAAGAGCACCTATCTCAAAGGATTATGATCAGGACAAAATAAAATTGATAAACCTTTGGTTAATCTGATTTCAAAAAGGAAGAAGAAAACCAAATTACCCATATGAAAAAAGAAGAGGGTGAATTCACCACCAATGAAAAGAAAATTAAAACAATAATTAGGAATTATTTTGCCCAACTGTATGCCCATAAATTTGACAATCTTAGTGAAATGGATAAACATTTGCAAAAATATAAATTGCCCAGATTAATAGAAGAGGAAGCAAAATACTTGAATAGCTCCATCTCAGAAAAAGAAATTGAACAAGCCATCAATGAACTCCCTAGGAAAAAATCTCAGGGGCTAGAATTCAGCGGTTCTCACCCTGTGGGTTATGTTCAATTTAAATACATCCTGCATATGAGATATTTACATCATGATTCATAACAGTAGTAAAATTACAGTTATTAAGTAGCAACAAAAATAATTATGGTTGGGGTTCATCACAGCATGAGGAGCTGTATTAAAGGGTCACGGCGTTAGGAAGGTTGAGAACCACTGGGCTAGATGGATTTACAAGTGAATTTTATTAAACAATTAAATGACAGTTTATTCAGATACTAGATGCACTGTTTTGGGAAAATTGATAAAGGAGTCCTACAAAATTCTTTTTTATGACACAAAATATGGTACTGATATCTAAAACGGGAAGAGTCGAAACAGGAAGAAAATTGTAGGCCAATTTCCTTAATGAATATAGATGCAAAAATTTTAAACAAAATGTTAACAAAAAGATTACAGCAATATTTTCACATCCAGATAAAGATCTATGGAGACTGAATGCAGAGTGAAGAAGAACAATTTCTTTTTTGTTTGTTTTTCTTTCTTTCTTATGATTGCTTACATTCATTCCAATTCTTATGCATGACATGATTAATATGAAAATATATTTAATAGGAATGTATACGTAGAGTTTATTTCAGATTGAATGCCATCTTGGGGAGGGAAAAGAGGAGGAAAGTGGAGAAAATTTAAAGTTATGGAAGTGAATGTTGAAAACTAAAAATAAATAAATTAACTTAAAAGAAAAAATCTTTAGCAAAAATAAGCAACAAATTGACTGTGTCTGATAACCCATACAAGATTCCGTGTCAAAATTCTCCTACATCCTTAACGAAAGGAAATAGATACTTTTTCTTATCTTTTAAAAAATTATTTTATTTTCAATTCATGGAACAACACAAGCAAACCTATCTTATCTCTCTTCTTAGAGACATCTTTGCTCATTATAGTTCTTCAGAGTTCTGTTTCAATTAAGGAAAAAAAATAATTTCTTTCCATTTACATTAGTGTAATCATGCATATTGTTTCTCGAGTTCTACTTACTTCACACTGAATCAGTTCATGCCAGTCTTCTCACGTATCTCATATTTATTACATTCTATTACATTCATATTAAAATATGATCCCCTTGATGATAGGGACTGTTTTATTTTAATCCTTTTATCCTGGCCCAGACAAAAGAATACAGTGTGTGGCACACAGTAGATGCTTAATAAATACTTGTTTATTAATTGATGTGCCACAGTTTGTTTAGTCATTCTCTAAATGGTGAGTTTGTGATGGTCTTTTCCATGTTTCCCTCAGGAAACCATTATCAACACACTCTCCCACCTTTTCCCCATGAAGACTTATTATATAAAGTGATAGCTTTGGGTAGAGAACTGACTGCCTATTAAGCTAGGAAAGCATATCTGTTGAGAGTAAATTTATCACTGTTTCTTCCTGCTAGGAGATTAATTTTAAGGTTTTGTGTAGCTGTGTAATGAGAAGCTTTGCCCCCTGTTAAGTTGATTTAAAATGTCAATGAGTAGGTAAGGGAGACATTTTGGAAGACTATTAGCCCTAGAAGCTGCTGAAATTACATTATGGGGGTCATTGCTTACTCTTTGTATATTACTCAGAATGAAAAAATCTGTAGGTCCTTAGTATCTTCCATCTGAGAATGTAAAGAAGTATAGATATCTGACTTCTACATGGAGAATAAAAGCCCCAACCTTGTTTTCTAGTGTTTTGTATGTTTCCCCACTCTGATCAGAGCAAGATCAGAATAGAGGAAAGATCTATTGTATCTGAACCAGAGCCTGAGCCTTGGCCCTAAAACTATACAAAAGTAGATATAAAAGTGAGTAGCTCTGACTGGTAGGAAGGGAGAGACTTCTACTGTTCCCTAAGCCTTTTCGCTTTTTTTTTTTTTTAATTTTCCTAGAGAACTTAGCAGTTGTGAGGGCAGCTTTGTCTAGCTTTAGCTGATTATTCAGCCTATTGTGCTGTCATTCAGGCCTATGGATTTATATTTTATAATTAGCACAGGTATAGATATTAATATAAATGTGAATATAGTTATAGATATATACATTTATATTCATGTATGTATAGTACATAGGTTATAGATATAATGCTTTGTACAAATTCCCATTAATTCTGCAATGAACAGAGGAAAGTGCATTTTCTCATATTTCACAGTTGTGTATATATATGTATATATATTTCACAGATATATATAGATAACATGTATGTATGTATGTATATGCACAAACTTACCTGTTTTTTATGTGTTTACTTGGCAATTATTTGTGCTTTTTCTTACTCCATTATTTGATAATAGAATTCTCAAGGATAAAAGTTTCCTTTTTATCTAGGTGGGACCATCAGATACCATTGGCAAATTTGCCAGCCAGCTTAGTCAAAATGTTTTTGAGTGCCATTTTTCTGCACTGATTTGATTAACTTACTGGTTCTTTGATTGCCTTTTAGAAACATCTTGTGTTTTCTTCTATTTGGTAGGGCACCTAGGTCTTCTATGCATGCAGCGGGCTTCAATTAATAGTATTGTCTGATCAGTGACACCTTCTGTGAGAAAGGGATTAAATGTAATGAACTCTTCTTTATGGTCCCATTTATTTAAGACTGCCAGGTCCAACTTCAGCTTGGGTGGAATTTGATTTCTAGATATAGGGTCAGGTCAGTTCTCACTCCAACTTATCTTGCCCACTTATCTATTTTTTGTCTCCATTTTCTTGCTCAAAAAAAACCCAAAACAATAAAGTTGCTTTTGACAGTTGTTATCCATGGATTGTCTAGTATGTATTCTTCCCTCTGTCACTACATCAAGAGATCATATAGACTTCTAGACCATCTGGAAAAGCCTATTTTGTTATGAATTCTTCTTCTCTTGATGCACTTTTGACAGGATGTGAAAAAATTATGTCTGACTCTCAAAGGCTTACAGTTTATTTCGTACTGGGTCTAAAAAAGTTCCTTATACTGCCTTAGGAAGAATAAATGTTATGTTTTTGAGAGATGAAGGTAGATGCTCCCATTTTCTCCTGGGAACACAAAGAAGAAAAGAATCCTACTCCCCATCCAGCCACTCAGGTTTTTTCTATGCCTAGAGTTATGCCTCAGGGAAAGGAAGAATGAGCTGGAAATCACAGAGAGCCAAATTCCCAGCTGTACAGTGATGCTGACCCTCTGCGTACATGTTGTAATGAACTGACAACAGGATATTATATTACACAGAAAGAAGCAAGCATTGTATTCAATACTTGCCAAGATGAACATAGTCATTAGTCTTTCCTAGATCCAAAGTCTGCTCCATAGTGAAATGCCATCTTCTCTTCCAAGGGTAGATAAAACAGTGCACAAACATTTAATGGATCCATGACTTACTGGAATTCAGGAAGAAATTAAGGATACACACCCACAGACCACAATTAGAGTAAGAATTGGCTTTGGAGTTCCCTGATAGGGACTTTTCTAATTATTCACATAAAGTATGTCATTTCAGAATTTGTGTAATGCCATTCTGGTGAAAAGCACAAACACAAAAAAAAAAACTCTGGGAAAAATAATCCATCAAACAGCAAGCTTTTACTACACATCTACTATGTGCTAAGCACATCCTTTTTTCAGCTTTGTGACTTCACACTTTAGGGAATCCATTTCCAGGGTGCTTGCTATCTTGGATCTCTCAATGTAGATATCATGGGGCCATCTTAAATTCACAGTCAAAAGCCATCTTTTTATCCCAAACACTCCCCTCTTACTAATATTCCTGTTACAGTATCTCATTCATCAGTTTTCATTTGGAACCTAAGTGTCATCTTCAACTCTTCCTTCCCATTCAGCTCATATGTCCAATATTTTGCCAAATCCAGATGATTCTATTTTTGTAACATGTTTCACATATGTCCTTTTTTCTTCATTGACACAGACACTACCCATGTCCAGGTTCTCATTACTTCATTATTCCTGGATTACTCAAATAGCCTCCTGATTGCTCTTTCTGTTTCAAGTCTCTTCTTACTCCAGCCAATCCTCCACTGAGCTGTCAAAGTGGTCTTTGTAAAATACAGGTCTGATCATATCATCCCCTATTCAGTAAACTCTAGTGGTTCTCTATGACTTCAAAGTTCAGATATAAAACCCATTGTTTTGCTTTAAAGCCCTTCATAACCTGGTTGTTTCTTATGTTTCCTGATATCTTACATCTTACTTACTTCTTTTACCATACTGTGTGATCCAGTGACATTGTCCTTTCTGTTCCTCCTAAGATGCTTTGTCTCTTGACCAAATTTTCATTAACTGTACCTCATGATTGAATTTTCTCTATATGTATCTCAACCTTCTGACTTCCTTGGATTCCTTCAGCTGAAAACCTAACTTTCTTGATTCCCTTAATGCTAGCATTTTCCCTCTCTGAATTATCTCCAAGTTATCCTGAACGTATCTTGTACGTACACAGTTGTTTAGTTGTTGTCTCCTTCACTGGCCTGTTAACTCCTTGAGAGCAGGGTTTCTCTTTTGCCTTTCTTCATATCCATAGAATCTAGCATATAGCCAAGCATATAGTAGGAGCTACTCCCATGTTAATTTTTCCTCACACATGACTCTACTTCCCAACTCCAGTCCCTTTAACTGTTTCCTTTTCTGGGATTCTGTCCATTATTTCCATCTTCTAGTCAACTTGGCTTCTTTCAGTTTTCTGCTCAGATTCTGCCTTGTGCAAGAGTGTTTTCCCAGTCCTCTTCAGTACTAATGCCTAACTTCTGAAATGCCTTTAATATATACTTAAAATTTATATTAGGTATAATAGATATAAAATGAACTGGATGAGTTAGTATCACACACACATGTGCACACGTGTGTATATGTATTGCATGCATATGTATATATACATACAAATATGTATATGCCTGTATACATGCATATATATATCTACATCTATCTATACAGTGAATGAACCAATCTCTTCTCATAAAGAGCCTACATTCCAACAAGGAATTCAGTAAGTACACATGTAAATATGAAGAGAATAAATGCAAAGTAGCCAAATACAAATTAGTTTGGTACCAGTGCACTAGCACTTGGGAGTTAAAATTTGTAATTACCACTCTATCACTTACTATTATGTTAATAATGAGGAAGGGGAGGGGAGGGCGATCATAATGTAATAGCAGAATAACACAAGTAATAAATGTTTGATGCCAAATTTGAACTCAGTTTTCTATTCACCATACCACCTAGATAACTATTTAATGTGCTGAGTATATTAATTTCTAAGCCTTCAGATACTTTAGAAACATAATCCAAATCTTATTGTTCAATTGAAAGAAATAAAACCCCAATAATTTTTTGTTTATTACTACACATAGAGATATAAAATGAACTGGATGAGTAATTATCACAAGTATAGTGATTGCACAAGGTATACAAATGTGGCATACTTTCCAGGAGTATGATGACTCTGTATTTCATAATTTTTCCTGCATTTAAATTAGCAGCAGGAACATTATAATGACATTACTTTCATTCCATTCTCCAAATTATTTTCAAGAAAAGGCTAAAAATGAAAAAAAAAGTATCAAAGTATCTCCATGCTTAAGGTTTTTCTTCCTTAAATGAGTGTTTTTGAAAAACAACAAAACTCATGGAGCATGTTTCTGGAACACTGCTTTCAAAAAGTTAATGGGCCAATATTCATCTAATTTGCAGACACAATTTCTATATAAAAATGATTCAAACAATGAAATTTACTGAGATCTTTCATTTAGAGTCATTATTGAATTATATTTCAACCAGAATATATGTCTTACCCCTATATAGACCTGAGATGAATATATTATTGCAGCAACATGGTGTAATAGAAAGTGTTCTTTGCTCAGATTCAGAGAAATTTAGTTCAAATCCTGATGGTAAAAATCACTTAGCCTCTCTGAGACTTATTTTCTCTAATTTGTAAAACTGGGATATAAAGCTTTAACTATGCTTCTCAAATGATTGTTATAAGAAAAATGCTTCAACAACTTTCAAGTGTTGTTTAAACATGGGCAGTCACAATATTTAGCTTCTATCTGCTGCTAAGAGCCACCTTTGTGTATTACTTGGATAAGGGAACTTTTAGTCTTTAATTTTTTCCCATTTTAGCATTAATTTTAGACTTTTCTAATATATTAGATGCTCCTTAGCCCAAAAGTATTTTCCAGGGTATATCTCTAAGCTCTTTGATTACCTGTAAGCCTTTTCTTTAGAAGGCAACTGCCTTCCTTTGCGTCACCGTGTTGGATGAGAAGAAAAAACAAATATTCTTTACAACAATTTGTGAAGTAGCGAATAGAGTTGACATCCATTTAGCATATTCTGAATGCTGCCCATTCCACCACCCTCCCAAGAAGCTAAAATTGTAAAAGATATTTTTGTGCTCCTCAAGGGTTCTATGCTTTGGCCTTCTTTCATGTTCTTTTTAATGAATTCCAAGAATAAATGATATGGAATATTGAAGTTGGAGAAATGCAGGAATGGAGAGTGTATTGAATTTTTAAATACAGTGGAAATAGTTGGATTTCCTCCTACCCATCTCGTAGAGAAATGAAAATAACTTAATAAGAATAATACTTTATAATATAGCATTTTTGTATTTTGATACTTTTATATATCTGTGAACTGTTTACTTGGTAATTCCCTCCACTATTGCAGGCTTCAACTCATCCTTGTCTTTTTTGCCATATATATGTCTGGTCAGTGAATTAAAACAAATTTTCTTTTTTTCTTTATTTAGTAATTTATTTTTCCCAATTACATGGAAAAACAATTTTTAGCATTCATTTTTAAAACTTTGAGTTCCAAATTCTCTTGCTTCCTCCCTCTCCACACCATTCCCCTCCCCAAATAGAGAAGACAAACAATTTTATATAGGTTATACATATGTAGTCATGAAAAACATTTCCATAATAATCATATTGTGAAAGAAAACATAAACCAAAAAATCCAACCAAACAAGAAAACAAAACTCATAAAAAATAAAATTTAAAAAAGTATGCTTCAATCTTTATTCAGACACCATCAGTTCTTTCTCTGGGAATGGACAGCATTTTTGACTATAAGTCCTTCAGAGTTGTCTTAAATAATTGTATTCCTGAAAATATTTAAGTCATTTACAACTGATCATCGCACAATATCATTGTTATTTTGTACACAGTACACTGCACATTGCATCGGCCATGAAAGTCTTTCCAGGTTTTTCTGAGAGCATCTTGCTCATCATTTCTTGTAGCACAATAGTATTCCATCACAATCACACAGCAAAACTGGTTCAGCTATTCCCCAGTTGATGGTCTTTTATATTGCCAATGTGATGATACCCATAGCAGCTGCTATGAATACACAAATATATTTCCAGGGTTGAATTGAAAAAGATGGATAGATAGATAGATAGATAGATAGAAAGAAAGATAGATATAGAGACACACACACATACACACATATCAATAGTTGTAAATTTCCATATTATATAAAAAATCAATATGTACAATGATGCAACCAATTCTCAAGTGTCATACTAACCTTAAATACTGAATAAGTAACAAATAACTCACTTGAAAAAAAAAGAGAAATTGAAGCTATAGAATTTGATGACCTGAGTGAGAGAGTGCTGAGAAAGAAGAACTGACTTGTAAGTCTTGAAGAATGCCTGAATGCTGCCGGGGGGGGGGGGGGAGTAAGAGGAGGAATGAAATAAAAGACAGGGGAAAAAAAGGAACTTTTTGAAATGTAGAAAAAGACAAACCTGGTATTCATTTTCTTAAGCTAAGGCAAAGAGAATTTTAAGAAGGTAGTCATCCATACTATTGGGCAATTCAGAAATTTCATGATGGATGAAGAAAAAGAGGGCATTGACTCTAATATTTTAAGAAGGGATTGGTGATGCTTGAACATGCAATTTCAGGAGAAAGCTGGACCAAAAGCTGTACTGGAAAAGGATGAATACATAGTGATCTATATGAAGTGGAGGAGGAAACAGATTGTCATGCAGACAATGACAAACAATAAAAACTCTTTGATTGGAATGGTCACAAGTGTAAGTGACTATTTGGATAGACCTTTCATACTTTATAAAATGGATTATAGTATGGCCCTTGCCACTGGCATCTTAGTGAATTATAGAACTTGAACAGAAGCCTAAATATGCCCATTTTAAGATAGCATGTAAATAGTTACTTGCTATATAGTTATATAGCACTACGTTGCTTAGTCATCAATTCCATTTATAAGGAACTGCCCCAAAGGGTGAATGATATCTGTGAATTTGAAATTTCATTCACTGGGGAGGCTAAGTAGTGCAGGGAATAGAGCACCGGCCCTGGAGTCTGGAGGACCTGTGTTCAAATCCAGCTTCAGACACTTAAACTTTAACTAGTTCTGTGACCTCTGTCAAGTCACTTAACCCCAATTGCCCTGCCTTCCCCCCCTCCAAATAGCAAAAGAAAAAGAAAAGAAAGAAATTTCATTTACTTACCAGACAATCAGATAGAGGACAGATCTATTTAGCTTTCTTCTTAATGTGGAAGAATTTTCTTATATTAGTTAAAATCACAATGGAGTCAATGGACTTCATCAAGCCTGAAAATGAACATGAGCAAAGATTGGGGGGGAAAGCAGCTATTGCTGCACATTGCTTAAGGTAGCCTCCCACATTTTACCTTTCTCCCTCCAGGACAGGCCTGGAATCTGAGTGCTTTTGGAAAAAAGATTGTTAGCTGTATTTCACTATATTTGGCTCCTTTTGTGATCCTATGCATTTCAATTTATGCATTTAAATATATTATTCTGAGAAAAGGTGTAAATGCTTCATCAGACTTCCAAAGAGGACCGAGAAGTAAGAACAAACAAACAAAAAAGTTAACAACCTCTGCTTTAAGCAAACCAATCTAACACACTATCCATGGCCAGGATAATTCTAATTCTACTATCGAAGACATCATGCGACTCAGTGGAATGATTTGCTATTGCCTCTGACTCTCCTACCTCTATCTCCACAAACTTTAATCCCACTATCTCTTCTATAAGATACACATACTCTCCCATCACCCAGATGCATGTAGACCCATTCTCTAAGAGTTACAACTTCCAATAACTCTCTCCTATCCCTACCTCCCACAAACTACTCAGTAAATGTTTTTGTTTGTTTGTTTGTTCATTAGTGATAAATAAAACTGAATTTTAATTTTGGCAGGGGTACATTCTTCTAAGGTACAAAATTTCTGATGGTGACTTTCTGATATAAAGTCGGCTTTCAGTATTTAATGTACAGATCATTGACTTAAAGCTAGATTCATTGTAATTTACTGGCAGTCCTGATAGTGCTAGGCAATATAAAAAAGAAAGATTAGCTCCATTAAGGGCACGTCTGTTGCATCTTGGGTATTCTCTCTACCCTGGTATTGCTTCTTTAACTGATAATAATAGAGAGCAACCTGATGACATTTCCCCTAATTTTATTTTAGCATTTGGAAAATGATGTATTTCAGGGCTCACTAACATTAAGGATCAGCTTATGACCCAGAGTAGAGTATCTGGGAGCTGCAAAAAGTCAATTTTGACTTAACATCAAGCCAAAATCCTTAGCTCAGAGTTTCTCCAAATGCAAGTTGACATTTTCCGGATTGTTTGGGGGCTTTGTGAAGCAAGTAAGAGCTCACTTGTACATCAAATGAGCTGCCAAATTTCCTTCCAATTTCAATGTACAGAAAAAGCCCATTTGGCTTCAAGAGTTTATAAAGAAGGTGTTTAGGGGGCGGAGCCAAGATGGCAG
>JAQQSU010008684.1:0-12883 GCA_028627135.1 Pseudochirops cupreus
CCCCCCCCCAAATGTTTTAAAAATGTTTTAACATGTAATTGGGGAAACATTAAATATTATTTTTAAAATGACAGAGATTTTTGAATTTGGGACCAACCATGAAGTACCTCCAAGGTATGGAAAGTCCATTCTCAGGAACTCTAGCCTCTAACTTGTAGGCAGAAAAGGAAATGAAACGTACATGATGATCAGGAATATGGAGTTGGCTCATAAACCTTTGGCAGTTGTGAACTCTCAGATCAATCTCTGTTCAAACCCACATTAAAACAGACATTCCTTGTGATATGACTGACTTCTGTGGGTATGGCTAACCAAACCAATGCTTGGACCATGGTCTTTGCACAGTGAGAGGCCAGGTAGAAAGAGCACTGGCATATGTATTAGGAGATGTAGGTTCCAGTTCCAGCTCTGTTAACATATCACTATATGATCTTTGACACTGAGAGCCTCAGTTTCTAAGCCTCAGTTACCTCCTGCATAAAACGAGGAAAATTGGCTAGATGGCTGTCCAGGTCCTTTCGAGCTCTAAAATTCTGAGATAGAGAGCTTGGTTTTTGGCATGTTTTATGGCTCATGTGAACAGTCTGATCTTGGGATCCTGTCCCAAAGAGGTGTCTAATATTTCTCTGAAATGTCCATCTGTTTCTGCTCAGGATTTGTCCTTTTGTTAGGCTCATGCACTGCTTACATGCATAGGCTATGGTTACATAGGGCTACCAAATCAACTACTTTTTCAATCAATTCATTTCTCTTTTTTAATGGCATAGTTATTTCAACAGCTGCTATTAAAATCAGTCATAGAGATAATTTGAAAAGTTTGGGTTGATCCGTTTTTCATTTTACCTTTTTATTTGGTCACAGACACAGCCAAACCAACCCACCCTATCTCTTTTGTTTGTTGTTTTTTTGGCTTTTTGGAGGGGGGAAGGCAAGGAAATTGGGGTTAAGTGACTTGCCCAAGGTCACACAGCTAGTAAGTGTGTCAAGTGTTAGAGGTTGGATTTGAACTCAGGTCCTCCTGATTCCAGGGCCAGTTTCTATTCACTGTGTCACCTAACTGCCCCAACCACCCTATCTCTTGAAGGCCATATGAAAAGACCATGCAGGTCATCACTGTAGAAAAGTGATTAATTTAAATAGTTAACAAAGATTAAACTAAAAGGCATTGTGGTATAATGGGGAAAGAGTTACTTTGGATTCAGAGAGACCTGGATTCAAATCTTCCCTCTGTCACAGAAGAGGTATATAACTGTAGGCAAGTCATTTTACCTTTTGGTTCCTTTAACCTTTAACTTGGTTCTTCTCCTACCTGCCAGAGTACTTAGCCTCCTTTGCCAGATCTTTATCCATGTTGTATTCTCAATGGTGGGTGACCCTTATGACTCTGTATTGGGCCCTCTTCCCTTCTCCCCTGATGCTTTTTCACTTGGTGATCTCATCAGCTCTCATGAATTTAGTTATCATCTTTATGATGGTTCTTTTTAGATCTACTTATCCCATTCTAACCCCACTCCTATCCTTTAGATTTATGTCTCTAACAGCCTGTCAGACATCTTGAGCTGGATGTTTCATAGGTATCTCAAGCTCAACATGTGCAAAGCTGACGAAGTCCCCAAGCACTACCCTTTTCCATGACTGTGGAGGGTGCCACCATCCTCCCAGTGATCTAGGATTATTACCCAAGTGTCATTGTCTTCTCATGCTTTCTTGACAACCCCACCCCCATATTAAATCTGTAGTCAAGTCCTATCAATTTTACCTTTACAACATCTATCATACGTGCCCTTTTATTTCCTCTGACATTGACATCACCCTAGTATGGACTCACCACCTCACACTTGGACGGTTGCAGTAGCCTACTGGTTGGCTTCCTTACCTCAAGTCTCTTCCAATTCAGTCCACCCTCCACTCAGCTGCCAAATTGGTTTTCCTAAAGTACAGGCTGACCATGTTACTACTCTATTCAACAAACTCCAGGGGATCCCAATAACCTCTAGGATCAAATATAAAATCTTCTGTTGAAGGAAGAGAATGTCAAGGATAAGAGGGAGATTGAAGTGTTAAAAGGCTGAAGAGAGGCCAAGAAGGATAAGGATTGAGAAAAGTCTATTAGACTTGTTGGATAAGAAATCATTGATAACTTTAGAGAGAATTATTTCAGTTGAATTATGAGTCAGAAGTCAGATTATAGAGATTATGAAGAGAGTGAGAGGAAAAGAAATCTAGGCATGGATTATAGACAGTCTTCTCAAATCACTTACCCATAAAAGGGATGACACCTAGTGGGGATAGATGGGTAAAAGGAGGGTTTTTTGAGGATGGGGAGACATGGACATATTTGTAGGTAATAGGGAAACAGCCAGTAGATAGGGAAAAATTTAATAAGTGAAAGTAGGATTATAGAGGGGCCAGTGTGCTGGAGAAGATCAGGTGGAATGGAGATGCTCGTGCATGTAAGTTAGCCTTGACAAGGAGAAGAGCCACTGCTTCATGTGACACAGGTGAAAGCAGAGATAGTGGCAGAAAGCGTCTGAGTAACATAATTAAGAAAGAGGGGAGAAGAAGGAGCTCCCAGCAAATGACTTCATTTAAAAAATAAAATATGATGCAGGACATTCATCTGAGGTGGCTGGAGAGGGGAGTGGGAGGGAAGGGAAAGTCATGAGAGGCTTGAGGAGGGGTGAAAAGGTTTAGATATTTGTCAGTTTTTCAATGTCCCTTATTAAAAATGGAAACTTAACATACTACTACTACATTGACAATGAGAAATGGAAGTAAGAGGCAGTGAATGCCTTGCAGAGTGCCAAGGAGTTCTTGCCCTAATTTGGGAGCTATAGGAGCAACCATCAAGCAGAAATAAGGTACAGAACCTGATGGAGAGAAACAGACCTGGGCCCTGTCTTTCACTGGTACCTCGAGTCAGTCCCTGGAGAGAATAAGAAGGATACAGACCCTTTGGTGACCTGAAGTTCTTTCCTCACTTAGGAGACCTCACCTGCAAGGTTCTGTAAGTCTGGAGTAGCTATATAGATAATTTAGTAGTATGGGTATTGCTATAGGGATAGATTATTTAACATTTGAACAACTCCAAGTTCTAATCCAAAATGAGGGCTTGAAGTCTCGTTGAGCATTATAGGTTGGAATTTCTGGAAAAGGTGGGGTCACCAGGGGGCAGTTTTTTTTTAGGATTGTCTATGGGGTCCAGTCTGAGTTCCAAGGGAGTCCAAATTCCTTTTCTTTGGTGATATAAACCATGGGTTACAAGTATATGAGTATGAAATTTCCTACCTTGTGTGGGCAGCATTTGGACAAAGTTGGAATAACATTTGTTGGGGAGGATGAATAGAGGCAGGGAGGCCCATGGTGTAGGTATCTGATGTTGGACTTATGTCTTTTCCTCCTAATGTTGCCATTGCAATGTGTCTGCAGGAATTCACAGGTGTCTAGGTTGATTTAGGTTATATCATATATTGCATATTAACATGGTAATATAGGGAACAAATAAAAACTATTCATATCAAATGTATATAGACAAACTCCTTAATTGTCAAAAGTCAGCATAATGCAGTGGATAATACCAGACTTGAGTTCAGGAATATCTGGGTTCAAATTCTGCCTCAGACACTCCCTGGCTATTCCACTTAACCTCTTTTGGCCCTGCTTCCTTACCTGTAAAATGAGAAGCTCAGACTTTATGGACGCTAAGGTCTTTTCCAGTTCTAGATATGTGATCTGTGTATCAGGAAAGCCTGTTTCTGGTTCCTGTCCTTAGAAGAGGTTACTGTGGGTGGTATTGGCACCAGGCAGTCACCACTCAGGCAATATAACCCACCTTTAGAAGAACTGATTAATGGAATGAATGAATGAATACAACGGAATGATCATCATCAACAATGGATAGAAACAAAATTTCTGATGCAAACATTTCTTCTGCACCTTTTGGATCTATAGGACATCAGGCATCTAAAAAGGGATCCATTAGAAAGCCTGCATTGCTCTGGTTTGTTTTGTGAATCATTTAGCATGCTCAACTATTTTATTGCACAAAAATCTGCAAGGAATTAAAGCTATTCCTGTAGACATGGACTGAAATTTCACACCTAAAATGCCATGAATGTATTTTTGAGGAGATGAGTCAAGAGGAAGGGAGTCTCAGGGTTCTATAGCTGGGGGAAATGCTTTAATCAGGCCTATTCTTCCTCTTTCTGCTGGAGAAGCATGCTGTTGGAAAAGCTCACAGTGTCCTTACATGCTCTCGAACTCTTGCAGGGCCTAGCATCTCTTCACTGCCCAGGGTTTGTGCAACATTAGAATATGGTCTTTTGAATAGTTTGGTTGTATAACAAAGAAAAACAGAGAAGCACGGAGGATGGCTTGGGCCTGGGATCATAATGGCCCTTATGGCTCAGCTCTGGTAGTTATGTTTCCCACAGAAAGCTGCTGATCAAGTCTTGCGAAGGAAATTCTGTACTCAGTTGAACACACGAAAATAAGAACACATACTTTTGCTCCTTTTACAATAACCTAGAGGATGCTGCTAATTGGTAGGTGGTGCCTTCTCTCCATATTCTAATTTACATCTTTTTTTCTCTTTTTCTGTTTATTTCTTTCTTGAAAAGTAACTCAAATAGTTCACCTACTGCAAGTTATATACTCTTTATTCAGTGAAATACATATAGATATGACTTGGAAACTGGATGGTATAAGAAACCAAATTGGAGATCCAAGGGATTATTTTGTTATTCTATGTACCTTCCCTTACTGGAGTCAATCAATCAATTAATAAATTAATTGAGCAATCAACTAATCAATTAATTGGTCAATCAACACACTTACTAAGCATCTGCTCTGTCAGGCACTATGCTAAGCATGGTGATACAAAGAGAAAAATGAAATAGTTACTTCCTTCAAGGAGCTTATATTCTATCAATGTTAAGTTTTACTCCATTGTTTTGATATTCCAGGGAGGTAAACCTAGCTCCACAAAGGCTATGCCGCTCTAATTTTAGGTGTCACCCAGTGAGGAAAGTTGTGAGTATAAGTCAGGGAGTATACTGCATGTAGGCTGGGGTTAGGTACACTGCTAAGTTTGGAGAGATGGGTCACAAGAAGGTTGGCTACCAAGTGTCCTAGATAGCCTTTTTTCATTATTCAAACCTTATTTTGACTTCATAATTTCACAGATACTTGTGAATACCCCAGAGATGTTGCAATGGCAACATTTGGAGGAGAAGACATAAAACCAACATTAGAAACACCTACACCATCAGTATCCAATCTCTACTGATCCTCCCCAACAAATCACTTCATGATTCAAGATAGTACTGATTCATGAATGTCAAACTGGATGTTCTAGAGACCTCTTAAACTCAACATGCCCCAAATTAAACTCATTATCTTGCCTCTCAACCCCTCCTTTATTCTGAACTTCTCCATTGTTGTCAAGGACACCACTGTCCTCTGATTAACCCAGGCTCATATTGACTTCTCACTCTTATTCATCGTCCTACCCCACACCCCATCTGTTGCCAAGTCTTGTTATTTTTACCTCTGCAACATCTCTTATATTTGTTCCCTTATCTCCCCTGACACAACTGCCACTCTGGTGCAGGTTCTCATCACCTCATGCTTGGTTCATTGCAGTAGTCTACTGGTTGACCTTTCTGCTTCAAGGATCTCTCCATTCTAATCTATCCTCCATTCAGCTGCCAAAATGACCTTTGTAACGCACAGGTCTGACCATGTTACTCCCCTATTCAATAAATTCCAGTGGCTCCCTATTGCCTCTATGATCAGATAAAAGATCATCTATTTGGTTTTAAACGTCCTTCACTTACCTGTACCCTTCTTATTCTTTCAGCCTTTTTACAGTTGACCACCTTCTGCATGCTCTACAATCAGGCAATCCTGACCTCCTTGCTGATGCTCCTGGACATCAGCTCCTGACTCCCTGCCCTTTTGTGGGCTGTTCCCGTACCTGGCATGTTCTTTCTGCTTGTCTCTAATTCTTGTCTTCCCTGACTTCAAGACTCAGCTCAGAACTTACTTTCAGTAGGAGGTTACACCCCATCTTCTGTCCTACTTTCTGAGATCACTTCTAATTTATCCACTGTATGTCTTGCATATACATAGTTGTTTGCATGTCACCTCCCCTATTAGAATGTGAACTCCTCGAAGACAGAGACTGTTTTTGCCCTTCTTTGTGTCTCTAGTGTTTAGCTGAGTGCCTTACACATAGTTGGTGCTTAATCAACATTTCTTGACTTGACTATAGAAGTGACATTAAGTGATGGACCAGGTGAGTTTATTATTATTATTTTTATCACTTATTTTCTATTGAAGTTGCAAGTGCAACCCTCATTTTTGGAGACTTCCTACCTAGAAGAAATATTTGTTTTTAGTATGCTTTAAGCATGCTTCTTGCTTGCATGATAAGAGTGAATAGTTTTCTTTCAAGCATAGATATCTGTTGGCAGCCTTATAAATATGCATGCTAAAAGTTCCATGGGATTTTCTTTTCTTTTCTTGTAATTTCAGCACAAGGCTTCGTTTAATTCACTTGCATCTCAGACTGTGGTTGCACTAGAATGCAGTATGTCCCTTGAGGAAAGACATCTAGGGGCCATGCTAGGCATTTTCCATCTGCCCCAAAGCAACCACTTCCATCTGTGTCAACATAAGGCATTCTTCACTCCTGCCAGCCCAGTATCTTAACTGGTATGTGGAGAACCTCCAGTGCAAAGAACAACCCTCCCTTTGGCTTTAGGTTGTTCATCTTCTGCTGCACCCATTCTTTGAGGGTTGAACAGTGAGTGCAGATGGAGTGAACAAAAGTTTGTACTGAAGTTACAAGAAAAGAAAAAAAATCCATGGCATTTTTAGCACGTGTATTTATAAGGCTATGTACATGCATACATACATACATACATACATACATACATACATATATATATATATATATATATGTGGAATTCTGAAATCCCCCTTTTCAACCATAATCTATTGACCTTTCACCTTTCCTTTTCTTTCCCTTAGAGAACCTTACTCTTTATCTTCACTCTGTTCTCCAGTCCCTTGACTCCTTAATTTTCTCCCAGGCCATCTACCCTGTACTAGTCACTTTCTCCTCTTCTCCCAATCTTGACTTTTTGGTTAACCAGTTCAACTCTGTACTGTCCTCATCTCTTGAATCCCTTACCTCATTTATCTATATCACTTAGCAAAACCTCAGCCTTGAATCATTCTCACAATTTATCACTGGATCTGTTACAAATTTGTTACATAACCTCAACTGGGCCCTCACTGATGCTAGGCATTACTACTATACCTCTCTTATCAGCTCACTAGCCCACTCTCCACAAAAGCTTTTCCAAACTTTCATTCCTCTTCAAACGTCCCATGGCTCTCCCACCTCTACTCTCTGAGCTGAGAGTCTTGCCTCATATTTTACAGAAAAAAACGAGACCATTCACTATGAATTCCCGCTTATCTTCTCTTTCTCTTCTATTGCTCCCATGTCCTCTGACACTTTCTCCTTCTTTACCTTTGTTTCACATGAGGAAATGGCCTTTCTTCTTACCACAGCTGACCTCTTTACTTATTCAAGTGATCCTCTTCTATCACTTCTCCTTCCAGCAGATTGATCCCCTCTGTCATCCTCACTCTTTTACTTATTTTCAATCTCTCTCTCTGTACTGGCTCATTTCCTACTGCCTACAAACATTCCCAGGTCTCTCTTACACTAAAAAAAAAAAAAGCCCCAAAATGAAACTCTCACTTGATCCTTCCATCCCTGCTTACTTTTGGTAGCTAAATTCCTTGAAGAGGCTGTCTATAATAGGTACCTTCAGTTTATGTCCTCTCACTTTCTTCCTAACCCCTTACAGTCCAGCTTCCAACTTTATAATTCTCCTGAAACTGCTCTCTCCAAAGTCACCAATGATCTTTTAGTTGCCAAATCCCATGGCCTTTTCTCAATCCTTGTTCTCCTTGACTTCTCTACAGGCCTTAGCCCTGTTGATCACTCTCTTCTCTTTCTATAGATTTTCAGGATCACTCTTTCCTGGTTTTCTTCCTGTCTATCCTCCTGCATAAAACTTCTTTCTTTTTTGCTGAATTGTCCTCCAAGTCATACCATCTCACTGTAAGTGTCCCTCAGGACACTGTCCTGGATCCTCTTCTTCTACACTGCTTCCCTCGGTGATCTCATCAGCTTCCATGGATTTAAATTACCATCTTGTTAAGACGATGACTGATGGATGATTCTCAGATCTATTTTCCTGCTCCAATCTCCAACTGCCTTTCAGATATCCCAAACTAGATGTCCAGTAAGCATCTTAACCTCAATGTGTCCAAAACAGAACTCACAACTTTCTCTCTGAACCTTCCCCCTCCTACCTCCCCTGTTAATGCAGAGGGCAACACCATCTTCCCAGTCCATCAAGATTGCAACCTCAGAGTCATTCTAAATTCTTCACTCTCTTTAATTCTGCATATCCAAGCTGTTGCCAAG
Organism: Pseudochirops cupreus; assembly: GCA_028627135.1. NCBI lineage: Eukaryota > Metazoa > Chordata > Mammalia > Diprotodontia > Pseudocheiridae > Pseudochirops > Pseudochirops cupreus. Next base: position 8,513 of record JAQQSU010008684.1, read on the forward strand.
GTCTGTTGATTTCTCTTCTGCATCATCTCTCAAATATGCTCCCTTCTCTTCTTTGAAACTATTACCACTCTGGTGGAGGCCCTCATCACCTCACACCTGGACTACTGCAATGGATTGCTGTTGAGTTGGCCAGCTCTAACTCACTCCCCATTCCAATTCATCTTCCATTCAGTCACTAAAGTGACTTTCCTAAAGTGCAGGACCGAGCTTGACATCACTTACTCAATAAACTCCAGTGGCTTCCTATTACCGCCATGTGCAAATACAGAATGCTCTTTTTAGCATTCAAAGACCTTTATCACCTGCCCCATTCCTACCTTTTCAATGTTCTTATACTTCAGTCCCCAACATGGAGCCTTTGATCCAGTTAGACTGGTCTTCTGGCTGTTCCATGAACAAGACACTTCACTTTTTTGCTCTGATCTTTCTCTCTGGCTGTCACTCATTCCTGGAATGTTCTTTCTCTCCCACTCTGACTACTGACCTACTTGGCTTCCTTTCAGTTCCAATTATAATTCTACCTTTTACAGGAAGCCTTCCTCAACTCCTCCGAACTCCAGGACCTTCCCTCTGTGAATCATTTCTTGTTGATACTGTACTGTTGCTTTGTATATATTTACATGCTCTCTCCCCATTAGATTGAAAGCTCTTTGAAGGCACAGCCTATCCTTTTTCATTTTGTTTTTGTTTTTTGGTAGCCTCAGCATTTATTTAGTACAGTGCCTGGAACATAGAAGGTGTTTAATAAATGTTGATTGAATGGATTCTTCACCAAATCCAGCTGGAATAGAACTGAGTTGTATATTGGATTATACTGTCATCTTTTAGTGGTTCAGAGGTACTGCTTAGTGCATAACTATAAATTCAGACATTTCTGCTAAATGTCAAAGAAAGGGCAAGAGAGTCTGATCACCAATCCTTGAAGCCCCTTGAATCTAGGACTCTGACAGGGTTTCTCTTTTTTCTCGTAGAATTTGCTGCTGCCTCAAGTCATTAGAGAAAAAAACAACATCTAGTATAATATGTCATGATAAACAAAAACAATTCATAAAGCAATTTAGGCAAGCAAAATAGGACCCAGCTTTATTAGCTATTATAATACTTCCTGTAATATATGTAAATTGTGCAATATTTATAGGTCAACCACATCTCCCTTCAAGCACCACTTTCTACATAATGCCTTTCCTGATCTTCCAGCTGTTATGTCCTCCCTCCAGAAATTATCTTGCATTCAGTTCATATATTTAAATAGAAATTTATATTTATAACATTATGTTATTACTATTATTACTGCATTTATTACTATTTTCAGTATTATATTGTTACTATCACTAATAGTCTATCATATTATCTATGTACAATACATAAATATATCTGTAAAAACACACACACCTATATGTGTGCATATTTATTTATATTTATATATATGTACACATCTTTTTCTCCCCCTGGCATTTTATCCCTCTCAGGCACAAGTCCAGGCAGCCTGACTTCTCTTGGCTTCCATGCCAGCCAGTCGGCTGGCTGACTGTATCATCCCACCTTCAGTCCTGGCTCCAAGATCCTCATGTCTTGAACTTCCATATTCTGTAAGGATTGGCACCTGAAACTGAAGACATAGGACACAGAAGGGAAACAAACATTCCCAGGTCCATTTCTCAGAACCAGGGTAAAAGGGGGAGCAGGGAAAGGAAGTCTTTCCCTTCTCACTGGTTCAGTTCATGGTGCCATGCTGTGGGTAAACTGTGTGATCTTCACCCTCGGGACGCGGCAGATTAAGAATGACCAAAAAAGAACAGCAGAGAATGGCGAGTTAGAAGAGTGACTGGCTCAGTCTTGCCAGTTTTAAAGACACTCAAAGGAGGCTCCCCTGGCGCATGTGGTAGGGGATGCAGAAACCTCCAGTCTTAGGCAATCTGAACATGTTCCAAAGGTCCGTCAAGGACCCCTCCATATTAGGTGAACTGGGTAAGCTCAGAAATCTGGGTCACACACAGAGACACATACATACATACACGTGTACCCATACATATATATGTATATGCTTACATTGAATCTATAAATGTAGATATAGACTTTGTAAGCACAGGAGACATGTCTTGTTTCTTTTTCTACTCCTTGTACCTAGCATAACATAGTGCCTTACACATTAGTCAGTGTTTAATAAATTTTTGTTGAATTGATCTGAATTATTTTTTTTTCTGGTTCAGTGGTTGACCAATGGCACATACATATCAGATAGGATGATATTAAATATCATGAAAATATTAATGATGAATGGTTTGGTTTAAGATGCTAATAAAAGGTTTGTGTTTTCAACAATCTTACTGATTCATTTTGAGGAAGGACTATCCCAACTGACTACATATATTTCAGTGAATTGTGTTCTGTGCATTTTTATCATCCCTGAGTTGTTCTATTAAATTCTTCCTTTATTCTTCTTTGTTCCTTTTGATATTTCTCCCTTAAGACAGAACTGTCTAACAAATAATTTTTTTTTTTGGTGGAGAGAGTGTCAGCAGGTAACCTTATATAAGATAGTTTCCCAGTTTTGTCTTTTATTGATGGGCAATGCAATTCTAACACCTTCGGTGTTGCATCGATAACTGAGGATTACTTACTTGGCTTGTCAAGTTTCTTGTGGTATACTTATAAATTATTTACCGCACTGAATGACTGCAAAAGCTGTTTCAGTATGTTATGTTACATATGTAAATGGTACCATATTTATCACACCACCACTCTTGTTATAGACAAAATTGCTTTCAGAGTCTTCAGAAACACATGTCATTTTAAGTGCCAGAATTTGCTCTATGTTATCATTACCTTTTCAGAAAAGGCACTTTGAGATATAGTCGATTTCCTTCTTTTCAAATATCAAAGCGACTATTGAATTCTTTAATTTTGTAAAAATTTGTTCAGTGTTTTCTTAATGCTTGCATATTTCTTTTCAGAAGGTTTGTTAAAAGGTCAACAAAGCATGTTTATTTCTTTTTTTCAAAGCATGTTTATTTCATAAAGGCAAGACACAAATAAAGGTACTAGATAGGTTCAGTAATGTGTGAGAATATTTTAATCAGCCATAGCCGAAGTTCAAATCCAAGTCTTGCTTCTACAAAGTAAAGTTATTGACACGTGATTGACTTTAAAGAAATAAAAGGTTTTGATCTATCAGGACCGGTTAGAAAATAATAAATACTCATTTTACACTCACACCAAGCCGTGCCCTTTGAGGTACCTGAACTTCATACAGATGTGGAAACTGAAGCTGAGAAAAGTTACGTGACTTACCCGAGGTTACATACCTATTAAGTGTCTGGAGCTGGATGTGTACTTTGGTCTTCCTGATTCTAAGAGCACCACTTCACCACTATTTCCTCTAAAGTCACCAATTTATTCCATTAGATAGAGAGCAACGTGGTAGAGTGATTGGAGTGCTGGACTTGGAATCAGAAAGACCCAAGTACAAATCCAGCTTCAGACATTAAATGTGTGACTGTGGTTAAGTCACTCAACTTCCTTTAGCCTCAGTTTCCTTATCTGTAAAATGGAAGTAATAATAGCGCCTACCTCCCAGCCAGGAGGTGCCATCCCATCAGGAGGACACGATATTTCTAAAGCATTTTGCAAACCTTAGAGCTCAGTAAATACTTGTTTATTTTATTATTATTATTATGATTACTAGTAGTAGTAGTAAAAGCAACAGCAGCAGCAGCAACAGTAGTAACAGTAGTAGTAGCAGTAATAGTAGCAGCAGTAGTAGTATGGGGCAGCTAGGTGGTATAGTGAATAGAGGGCCAGCTTGGAATCAGAAAGACTCATCTCTCAGAGTTCAAATCTGGCCTCAGACAACAGCTGTGTGGTTCTGGGCAAGTCACTTAACTCCATTTGTCTCAGTTTCATTATCTGTAAAATAGAATTGACAAAGGAAATGGCAAACCACTCAGGTATCTTTGCCAAGCAAACCCCAAAGCATCACAAAGAACTGGACATGACTGAAAAAAAAGAAGACTCACCAACAAAACAAAAGTAGTAGTAGTAGTAGTAGTAGTAGATAGTAGTAGTGGTGGTGGTGGTAGTAGTAGAGGTAGTAACAGTAGTAATTTCAATTGACAAATCAAATGTTTTTTTTTTCTTAGTTCTTATCTTGTCCTTTTTGTAGCATTCAATGCTATTGACTATCCCGTCCTCCTTGTTCTTTTCTTTCTGTGTTTTGGTGACATTACTCATTCTGATTTTCTTCCTACCTGACTGACCATTACTTCTCAGCAAGATCATGAATCTTGTATACCTGTAAGTGTGTGGCAGGGGTCTATTGAGCTCTATTTTTTCCTCTCTCTACATTTTTGTTTTGCTTTTATTTTTAGTTTA
>JAQQSU010008685.1:0-12882 GCA_028627135.1 Pseudochirops cupreus
CTTATTTCACTTCCCAATTTTTCTTCCACTTCCCTTATTTGGTTTTGAAAATCCTTCTTCAGCTCATCTCTTGCTTTAAGGCATTCTTCCTGTTTATTGGAGGCCCCTGGTGGGGGTGCTCTGGCTGTGCTCTCCTCCTCCCTCTCTCTCCCATGACCTTTCTTTTCCCCAAAGAAGGAATCAAGGGTTTGGGAGCTGTTCTTACTTTGCTTCTTATGCTTATTCTTACTCATGGTTGTTCAGACTGTGATTTTTTTTTTTAAATCTCTGTGGGGCTCTGCTTCCAGAAGGGAAAGCTCTGTTCCAAATTGTTGGCGTCCTCCCGGCTGCCATGGCTCTCAGGAATATGCTGGGACTCTTTCTACTTACTTCTGGCTGACTGGATAATGAAGACTCCAAGACTGAGGCCCAAGAGGGCGATCCGGGTCCAGCCCGCTCAACGCGAGAGCACTGGCCTGAGCACAATTGCTAAGTCTCCCTGCTGTCTGCAGGCCGTGGGCAGGAAGCTACAACGCGGAGGCTGGTGTAAAATCTCTGCCTTTTGCTTTTCCGCTCTGGAGGCCTTTTGGCCAGACTGCTTATCTCCCCCTTTCTCAATCTCCACTCACAGCTGCTGCTAATCCACTCACCTGAGAGGCTCCTCCCGTCCAGTGGTCCCCAGGGCACAGCCTTGGCTTCAGGCCAGGCTGGTTTTGTTTCGCAGTGCTGATATGGTTCCTCGTAGCTGAGCCGACTTTAGTGGGAAGTATCTTTATGTGCGTTTTGGAGTTCTAGGATTGGTTTAGAGTCCTGTTTTATGGGTATTTTGGGGTGGCTATGTGAGAGCTGTGATATGTTGCTGCTGCTACGCCGCCATCTTGGCTCCGCCACCCCCCAATCTAGTAAATATTACAGATACTTTGAGGCTAGTACAGTGTGACTGAATACAGACAACACTAGTGCATTCCACGGGTGAAATTTTTGTACCTGTCTAGGCACAAACAATTCATGATAGACCTTAAAAGCTCGTAAATCCATGAGTGGTTTTGGCAAAATCCAACTACCTGCAGATGTGTTGATACTGCAGGTCAAAGTGTTCTCAACTAAAGCCTATTTAACCTTTGGAAACAAGCTTCATGGCAACGAAAGCTTTGTGGAATCATTATGACAGTTCATCTAATTGACAGTGGTTTCTACAAAATATATCAGTTTTAAATTAATCATCAGCTCAGAATATCTATTCTTAGCCATGAGGCCAAGAAGAAACAATTATTTCAAGATAACTTAAATGGTGCTGTATTGATCCAAAGATATAAAGAAAGTGATTGTAAGAGCACTTTTCTTCTGGGGATGTTTAGACAGTTTCAGAGGGCTTATAGAATGTTAGAGCTGGAAAATGGAACATAGATTGTTGGAGCTAGAAAAGATGTTAACATTAATATAGTACAGGGATTCTTGACCAGAAGTTTGTGAACTTTGGCACATAATTTTTTGATAACTGTTGTAAGGTCTGGAATTCAACCACCTTGCCTAGGGAATCCTGCATTTCCCTTCCCAAACAGTCGGACAAGTTCAATACCAAAGGAAGAAGCCAAGGAGCTCCAGATTGATTATAGATAGTAATTTAATCAATTGGCTTACTTACACTGGGGGCCAGTATGATGGATCCCTGCCAAGAGTTCAGATAATTGGTCTAGGGCATTGGCCAGAGCAATGGTGGATCACTGCTACCAAAAAAAAAGTCCTTGTGATAATTATAGAAATCAGACAAAGGGAGGAGACATGGGATACTTCACTGCAGGCTAGTGGATATATATATATTTTTTTTTCTGCTCAGTTAATATTTTGGCTAGTATTTTAGTTTATACTTTGTATTGAACCTAGTTCCCAGAAATCCAGGCATTTACCCGGCACTGTTGGGTAAATGCCCAGGCACTCAAGGTTGGGTACAGGTAATGTACCAGTCACAGTATCATAGTTATGAATCAGTATCTAAGTTATGATTTTTTAACAGATCACCATGCTTGGTCTTCCACCTTTCACAGAGTTTAAGTTAATGACTTTTCACTGCTTACTGTGTATTATAACTTTTCCCCAACTGGAACCACACAATTGTATTTAGTACAATTAGTTTTCTTTGTAATGAAAAAATTTGTGCATTTGAAACATTCTGAGGACTTCATCCATAGACTTCAGCAGATTGCCAAAAGGTATAAAAAGTCATACATAAAAAGTCAAGCAACCCTGATTTAGTCCTAACTTGAACAGTACAGATAGGGAAACACATACACACAGAGTCATACACGTAAGTGGAACTCCTGTTTTCTAGACTAGACTGGATTACTAACTCTCAATCCTGATTACTTCATAGCAGTCTTTACATTATACTATCACTAGATTTTTACTGTTTATAAATCTGTCAAATTAAACAAACATTTATTAAGGCCTACAAGGCTCTCTATCAGGCACCTGGGATACAAAGATTAAGATGAAATTGTCCCTGTCCTCAAGGAGTAGGGAGGGCATATAACACCGATAATTGGATACAAATTTAATTGAGGGAGGAGGGGGCAATAATAATGATGGGAAGCAGATAAGACTTCTCAGATTCAGAAAATACTTGAAGGCTAATAAAGAATATGATCAAGTAGAAGGCATAGCTCTCTGAGGATCATAATGTAGTGAATTAGATCAAGACTTTTAAAACTTGGGTTCTAAGCTGACTCTGTGTAGATTTCACCTGGAATTGCCTCATCCCTTAAAAAAAAAAAAAGATGTAACTTGGATTAATGATGCCTGAGGCTCCCTCTAGCTCTAAAACTTATGATTCTACCTTTTAGGAGAATTGAATGAAGAAACACCTCCAACCAGAGATTTGTGAAAGTGGGTAGCTGTAATATCTGTAGATAGAAAATCAAATTGAAATGATAACGTGGGTTTTCATGGTTATTTATATTTTGAGAAATTCTTTCTTTTTCACAAACCTCAATGTGGAATCTCAAATACTATATTATTCTTATTTTGCAAAGGAAGAAAATGATCCTCAAGGCACGTCCAGTACTGATGATCATAATGATGATGGTGGTGGTGGTGGTTGTGATAGCATTATGCGGCACGTATTTTACTGTGTTACATAATCAAGCCTCTCATTTCTTCCTATTGAAATCCTACTCAGCCTTCGAAGACACATTCCAATGTTTCCTCTTCCATGGAGCCTTACCTGATTTTGCCTTCAAAAATGTTCTTTCTGATTTTTGTGACATGATATAGAGTGAAGTGAACAGAACCAGGAGAACTACATACACACATATGTATGTAAATATATATGAATATGTATATATGCAGATATATAGTTATAGTTAAACTATATATTTGTAGCTCTACAATATGTATTTATATTTAAACAATATGTATATATTTATACAATTTATGTATGTGTGTATATATGTACATATGCACAGAAACCTAAACATTGACAACTTTAAAGCTTGATTAATGCATTGACCAATCATAATTTCATACTTTAAGAGAACTAATGATGAAGTACCCTGTCTACCTTCTGTCTGACAGGTGATTGACTCAGATGCAAAATGAGATATACTTTTTGGAACATGACCAATGTTTGGTTTGGTTTGACCACGCATATTTGTTAAAAGGGTTTTCTTTTCTTTTTTTTTTTTAATTGGATGGGGGAGGAAGAAAGGGGGGAAATGTTTATTAGAATACAAATAAAATAAAATTCTAAAAGAAAAAAATGTTTCTTTTTTTCCTTTCTATAAAAACATATCACTTTGTTGATACCTATATTTTATAGAGGGTAACATTTTATTTTATTCAATAAATAAGTGTGCATATGTAAAACCCTCTTGTAAGTTGTAGGCCAAGAGTTCTTGTCTTTGAATCTCTATTCAGTGCTTTTCATAGTTCTTCAATTTAATAGTAGTTTAGTAAATTTATATACAACAAAATGATTCCGTATGTATTTATCTTATGCTATCCTTCAAGCCAGTGCTGTCAGACTCAAATAGAAAGGGATGCTACCTTCTTTATATTAACTTAGAAAACCACAAATTGAGACTAACTGTGGTTTATATGTGATTTTTTAAAAATTTCCTTAAACATTTCTCAATTACATTTTAATAGATTCAGGAGGTAATCTGGAGAGCTGGGGACTGCAGAAAGTCTACTGGGGCAAGTTCGACACCCCTGTGTGAAATGATGCTCTGTGGTAGAGGTTACAGGAATATCGTACCCAATTTACCCTAACAAGCTTTGCTATGTTTTCTTTAGAAATCCCCTAATAATATAGATCCTTATAGGGATCTCCAAGTCTATGTCACACCAATGGAGTGCAAGATCTACATTTTTCATCAAGTTAGAAAGACTTTCAATATATTCCCCGTAGCATACTATATGTATTTTACAAAGAACTTGCAAACCAAGTCTTTATGTTTGACCTCAGGATGTTGGCTATCAAAGAATGATTCACCCGTTCTTTTTTTCAGCCATAGAAAACTTGCAAAATCCATCTCTCAAGGCTTAGAGAGATTGCAACCTGTGTCATTGGAGAGAAACTCCATACCATTAAAATCACATTTCGTTGCAATATTAAAGAAGTACAGATGATGAAGCCAAGACTCAAAGACAAGATAAGGTCCTACAAGTAATAAATGATAAAACTATAAACAGGATACAACTCTGCCACATTTTCAACCACTTGAGAAAATATTATAGTTGACAGAAATAGCATATCATTGACCAAAGTGATATTTTGATAAAGTCATTATTTATTCCCCAGATTGGCCTAGAAATTCCATGTTTCAACAATACTCCGTGTTATTGCTGAACTTTAATTGCATTTTAATTGCCTTTTTGTTGTTTCATCATTCATTTATGAAAATATCTTGACCCATCCCAGTGAGCCATCATTTCTAACAGATCTAACAAAACCAATTACCACTTCAAATATGACTGACAGAATATTGAACATTCTACAACCATAGAACCCCACTTCTAGAGAAAGGGAACAAGAATTTATTATTATCCAGACTTGGCCTAACCAAACAAATTAATCCTTCCAATAATCCTGTGAAGTAAGTGCTCTTTTGATTCCCATTTTACAGTTGAGGAAACTGAGGAAGACGAACATGAATTGACTTGTTCAGGGTCACTCAGTAAATATCTGAGGTTAAACTCAGTTTTTCCTAACTCTTCCTGACTCCAGAATTAGTGTTCTATTTATCATGTCACCCAATTGCCTTTATTACATCTTCAAGGAAGGCAGAGCAGGATATGTTTTATTAACTCTTCTCCAAGCTTATCAATTAATAATTATGTAACATTCAGGGTTTTTTTTTTCTTTTTTCTTTTTGTGTTGTCTTTGTACATCAATTTTCTCATTCATCTTACTTAACACTCATTAATGCTAATTTTTTTTATTTTAAAAAATTCAAATTACAGGTAAAAACATTTTTTCTTTATTTATTTTTAGTTTACAACATTCAGTTCCACAAGTTTCTGAGTTTCAAATTTTCTCTCCCTCCCTCACCTGTCCCCCTACCAAGACAGCATGCATTCTGAAATAACCTCTACCCGTACATTCATATTAAGCATATATTTTCACATTGGTCATGTTGTAAAGAAGAACTGTAAGCAGTGTAATGAACCACAAGAAAGAAGAAACAGAACAAAACAAAACAAAAAAAGAGAGAGCTCGATCTGCATTCAGATTCTGTAATTCTTTTTCTGTATGTGGATAGCATTTTCCATTATGAGCTTTTTGGAGTTATCTTAGAACCTTGCATTGTTGAGAAGAGCAAAGTCTATCAGAGTTATTCGTCACATAATGTGACTGTAACTGTGTACAATGGTCTTCTGGTTCTTCTCTACTCATTCAACATCAGTTCATATAAGTCTTTTCAGGTTTTTCTGAATTTTGCCTGCTCGTCGTTTCTTAAAGTACAATAATATTCCATGACATTCATATACTACAACTTGTTCAGCCATTCCCCAATTACTGGGTATCCCCTCAATGTTCAATTCTTTGCCACAACAAAAAGAGCTGCTATAAATATTTTTTTTGTAAATGTGGGTCCTTTTGTAAATGTGTATAAGAATACACATTTTTATAGCACTTTGAGCATAGTTCCAAATTATTCTCTAGAATGGCTGAATCAGTTCACAACTCCACCAGAAATGCATTAGTGTTGCAATTTTCCCACATCTTCTCCAGCATTTATCATTTTCCTGTTTTGTCATGTTAGTCAATCTTACAAGTGTAATGTGGTACCCAAGAGTTGTTTTGATTCATATTTTTCTAATCAATAATGAGCTAGAGCATTTTTGCTTTTTGCTTTTTGCTTTGTGGAGGGCAACTGGGGCTAAGTGACTTGCCCAAAGTCACATGGCTAATAAGTGTATCAAGTATCTGAGGCTGGACTTAAACTCAGGTCCTTCTGACTCCAGGGCTGGTGCTCTATTCACTATGCCACCTAGCCGCCCCTAGAGCATTTTTTCATATGACTACAGGTATATTTAATTTTTTCCTCTGAAAACTGCCTGTTCATATCCTTTGACGATATATCAACTGGGGACTAACTTTTACTTTTATAAATTTGATTCAGTTGTCTTTATGTTTTAGAAATGAGGTTTTTATCAGAGACACTAGTTGAAAAAATTCATTCCTAGTTTTCTGCTTCCCTCCTAATTTTGGTTGCACTGATTTTGTAAAAATGCAATTTTTACATTATTTTTTTTAAAATTGAGTTCCAAATTCTCTCTTTACCTTCTTTCCCTACCCCTTCCTTGAGAAGGCACACAATTCGATATCGATTATACATGTATAGCCATGCAAAACATATTCCCATTTTAGCCATGCTGCAAAAGAAAACAGACAAGAAAAATAAAGGAAAAAAAGTATGCTTCAGTCTGCATTAATACTGTATTTTTTTGACCCCTCTGGAGGTGCATAGCATTTTTCTGATGCTGAATTCTTAACACTTGTAGTCTTACTGGCAGTATTTCTGGAATTGTTGTTGCTTCAATAACGATATAATTTGGTGCAACAGAAAGAATGCAGGGTTTGTAGTCAGAAGACATTGGGTATGTAACTCTCTGTGAGCTTCTACTAGGCTTAGTTTACTCTTATGTAAAATTCAGGGGTCAATGGATTTAGGGAGAGGAGGCACCTTAGAGATCAGCCCCATCATTTTTTAATGGGGAAACTGAGTCTTAGGGAGGAGGTTTGAATGATGATCCTCAAGGTTCATTCTAGCTCTTATGATCTGAGATTCTGTATAATGGAAATTATTCCAATTTTCCATTCCAATTCCATTTTCCCTTGTTCTCCATTAATGGAAAGTTATAAATTGCTTTACTTAGTAAATGGAAGGGCTTCTAAAAGCCCATATGCTGCCTGAAAGCTTATGTTTGCAGGATTGCAGGCCCTCTAATACAGGATTCATTAATCAAGGTCTGGAGCTTAAAGAATTAAGTACCTTGGCAAAAGGGGGGTGATCACCCTTATCAGAGATCACCAGAACCAGCAAAATAAAGTTGGCTATTCCAAGGAAGTCTAGGGATCAAATTGTTTGCCATAAGGGGTAGGGATTCAAGAAATACTTCCTGAAATGTGGAAAATATGTCACCTGTACCTTATAGAACCTTCTACAGAAGCTGAGAAAGGGAAAAGTACAATTGTCTTATACCTGTGACACTCCTCATGGATTAAAAAACTAACTTCACCCAACACAGAAAGGCTCTATTCCTCTCAAGCATGTGGAACCCGGGGAGTTGTAGGAGGCACTTACTAGAATCTTCTCTGTCACCTTTGGCCCTCTTTGCTTTGGCTCAGTCCTAGGTTCCAGCTGCTCAGACATCAGAATTCTTCAGCAGGCCTGATCAGGTCCTTCTACGCAGACAATGCTGAGGTCTCCTGTTTTGTATTCAGAGTGATTGGGGGGGAGGGGCAGTCAGGAGTTCGGGAGTGGACTGTGCTACTGTGCAAAATGCCCTTGATGGATCGCTGATAGAAATGACTGAAAGGAAGCTGACTCTGATGCTCTGCAGTGTTATTTATTGGTGGTGTGATTATAGTGGTTGAGGCCCAAAACATAAAGATGCTCTTTAGAGGTCACCTTCTGCTCTGATGGATCCGTAGAGTCACTTTCCTTCTTGTTTCAGTTTATATAGCTGAATTATTCTAGTCAGAAATCCTAGGCATGCTCAGCTCATGTGTACAAATGATGATCATCACTCGGATCCTAAAATAATATGTTGCAGGCAACTAGTTGGAAATAGTACATAAAGTACTAGACCTGGATTCAAGAGACCCAAGTTCAAATCCAGGTTCTTATACTTACTAGCTGTGTGACTCTAAGGTAGTCTGTTAACCTCTATTTGCCTCAATTTCTCTCATCCACTAAATGGGAATAAAATCACCCACCTTTCAGGGTTATTTTGAGGATCAAATGATAGTAAAGCACTTAGCACAGTGCCTTGCACATAGTACATGCTATGTAAATTATTACTGTTATTATCATTATTATTATCATTACTGCTTGTAGTAGCAGTAGCAGTAGTAGTAGTAGTAGCAGTAGCAATAGTAGTAGTAGTAGTAGTAGTAGTAGTAGTAGTAGTAGTAGTAGTAGTGGTAGTAGTAGTAACAGTAGTACAAGGACAGGCCTAGACTGCTCATCTCCTTTTGCTTCATGATGTTACTCATGCATTCATCCTTGAAACTCCAAAGTTTCCTGCTGACTAAATATAAGAAGCATGAAGCAATGGACAGAATGAAATTTCTATTGGAGTTAGATCAGGAGCAGGAGGTGAAACAGAAGTAATATGGTCATGTAGACAAGGGATTTCACTTGGCTAAGGCTGAAGAATCCAGCCATTAACAAGATTAACAAACTTAAATTTTTCATCAGTGTATTCCTAATAGTTTTCCAGAAATTTCAGGGATTGATGCTATGTTTGTGTTTTTGTTTTGTTTTTATGCAGATATCATTTTTTTTTTAAAGAAAAGCTTACTCAAAGAACAGCTGCCTTGCCCTCATATGTGTGGGGATCCTGCAGGTGGTCTTCACTGCTACAGCTCACTTTGTCATGGGCAGAGCTAAAACAAAACTCCTCCTGTTGCTCTCAGTTGTTTTCATGGCTCTTAGCATCAGATTATTTGATGTCTACTTTAAAGTTCAGATTTCTAACAACTCTTCACATCCTGACTTCCTTCTATAATGAATCCAGAGTCAATAGAAACCAATTCTGGACTGCCATAGCCAAAGGTGTTTGGCATGGCATTTTTTTATGTCTTTTTCTTTAGACTGTGATCCTATCCCCTGGTTGGTGATGTCAGAAATATTACCCCTCCAATTCAAGGGTCTAGCCAGTAGAGTCTGCGATCTCTTTAGCTGGATTATGGCCTTTCTTGTTAACAAAGGTCTTCTAACTCTATTATGGAATGCCCTGGCTTTTCTCTGCCTTCTGCCTCCTTACTATTGTTTTCCAATTACTTTGTGTTCCTGAAACAAAGTGAAAGACTTTACAGCAAATTGAAGCTTATTTTCAAGGGAGGTGATGAGAGCATCTTTGCCAGGCCACACTCAGGACTGACTGATCATAATGGAAGGATGATGGTGATTTAAAATTGGAGTTCTCTTATTTCTCACAATAAGAATTTGTCTAAGCCTTATCTAATTGTAAGAGCCAACACAGAAAATGTGGGAAAATAAGGTTTTAATTGATGTTAAATCTTTTTCCAAGTAAGATTCCCTTTATCCCCTGCAGACACTATCATAATGCTTCAGGTGTCTTCATTATTGAGCAGGTCTCACCCCAGTTGTGTGGGGGTGTGATATGGTACATGGGGGTTCCAGTTGAGTCTATTGCCAATTAATTCTGGGTTGAATTGGTATGAGAAAAATAAAGCTATAGGAGACTTGAAGTCTCCACACTGATCGCTTTTATTCATTTATTTTCCTTTGTAGAATGAAAGGGGCGGGGGGGGGGGAGGGAGTCATATTTCCTTTATTGGCCCTCTTTCCCTTCTCCCTCCATACAGAGTAAGAGAGCATTTTAGAAATTGATTTTCATCCAGATGAGTTTTGTATTTGGTAATAGTTTAATCAGGAAGAAAAGTACTTTTTTTTTTCTTGTTAAAGATTTTATTCTGAATTTTTTTAAAGGCCACAATCATGAATAATCACATGACAAATAGGGCTGAGATCAAGTATAAAAGACCTTGAATGACCATGGGTAAGTCATTTGACTAAAGAAAAGGAGGCACAGAAAGGAGGCATCTGTCAAAGATGAATGGTTGAATGATATCCAAAGTTACTGCAGCATTCTATAGTACATTTTCTGACATTATCTAATCCAAAGTCCCAGTAACTAGAACATTACCTGTTCCCAAAATTCTTTCTAGTCATAATATTCTATGAGTATATGGTACTGTGACCTCAAGCTTAGTTCTCTAGGATTTTCTTTTCCTCATCCTCTCCTTACCCTCCTCTCCATGCCCCATACACATACATTTTCACATTTCTATATTTGTATACTAGTCCACATCTTTTCCCCAAGCTGAAATTTATTTTCTTCTCCTCTCTGTTTAACTAAACCTACTCTATACATCCAAGTCCATCCCGGGACTCACATCATTCATGAAGCTTTCCTTTGTTGTCCCCACCAACTGCCTAGGGACTCCTTCCTGCCTGTGAATTTCTATAGCTCTGCTATGTGTGCCAATAATTTGTCATTTATGATATTCCTCATGGTATATATTTAAATTTGTATCCTCTTTCCTAATATGGATTTTAAGTTCCTTCAGCACAGGCATCACACCTGTCCTCTCTAACTTCAGCATTTAGCACAGATATGATATAATAAGACCATTAGATATAGAGTCAGGTGACAGACTTGAGTTTTTGCTCTGTGTGCCTTTGGCTAAGTAACTTTGTGGTTGTTCAGTTATTTTAGCCATGTCTGACTCTCAATGACCTCATTTGGAGGTTTTCTTGGCACAGACACTAGAGTAGTTTACCACTTTCTTCTCCAATTCATTTTATGGATGAAGAACTGAGCAAAACAAGGTGAAATGACTTGCTCAGCATCTACAGCTAACTAGTGTCTGAGGCCAGACTGTAACTCACAAAACTGAGTCCTCCTGATTCCAAGCCCAGTGCTGTTTCCATTGCACTACCTGACTGCCCCCTAATTAACTGGGCATCAAGGATCTGGGCATAAAAATATCCTCGTAAGCTCTGCGTTAGCAAAAGGGGAAGGACTAAACTTGGATTGCTTTCTGATTATTGTTTGGTATCTGTGGTGGCTCCCTGAGCAGATTTGGAACTCATGTTTGGATCCATCCTTTGAAAAAGGAATGTATTATGTTCTTTGCCAGGTTTGTCTCCTCCAGGGTTAAAGGCATCAACCTCCAGATGACCACTCAGGCTATACCAACCTCTGACTAAATCCAAGTTCTCTAGCCCACCAGACCTGGCATCAGGGGTGTTCCAGAGTCTGATCGCTTGGATGTGAAGTCTGACCCCCTGAAGGGGACCCAGAGAGGCAGGGATAGCTCTACACCCCTTGCCAGCAGGAAGCACTTTCAGAAGCTGAGATCTTCGCCCTTTACCCCAAAGGAATTTGGGTCCCATTTGTTTGAGGGGGAAATGATGAGGTGCAGGCACTGGGAGCCCCCTTAAGCTCTCCTTAAATCTTTGAGGTACAGGCTCTGGGAAACCCCTTAAAGTCTGATTAAATCTTCCCATTTGATGAGGCATTTGCAGAGGCCAAAGTTTTTCATTGTTTCTGGGCCCAAACCTCAGTTACTAGCCTGGCCCTCCATTGTTCATCTACTTCCCACCCTTGAGCCTATCAAAATATCAATCCACCCTTACACTGACCTCATTAACTCCTCCTGAAGACCCTCCCCAAACTCCTCCTCCAGACCACCCCTACATTCCTCTGTGTATAAGACCCCATCTTCCTTCCATGTGGTATGAGAGCACCATAGATTGACTTAGCACAGACTTGCTCTGTGAAAGCACCATAGAATAGGTTAGCACAGATTTGCTCTGTGTGAAAGCACCATAGAATAGCTTAGCACAGACTCACTTTGTGACAGACTTACTCTGTCCTGCTTGCCCAGTGCAAGCATCACAGATACCTAGGCTCCCTAAGAGTCTACTCCATATGGTGAACTTCTAAAGAACTTTAAATAAACTTTTTTTTCTTTGGCTGAGAAAAAAAAATGTCCCCATAAAATTACAAATATGCCTTAGACTATTGGTTCACATAATTCTCTGCTACTTATTACCCCAGAAAGTGAAACTTTTTCTTGATATGGGATCACACTGTTTTTCTTCCTCTTCAATCTCTGCTGATCTGTTGACAGTGATGCTTCTTAGGATCCTTCTTAGCGATCAAACAATTTAAGACTTAGAGGAGACCACAGTGGACATCTAATTCAATCCATTCTTGTACAAGAAATATTGCTATTCTATATCTAACAAAGATCATTGAACTTCTCTTTGAAAAGACCATTGACTT
The DNA here is from genome assembly GCA_028627135.1 of Pseudochirops cupreus. Taxonomy (NCBI): domain Eukaryota; kingdom Metazoa; phylum Chordata; class Mammalia; order Diprotodontia; family Pseudocheiridae; genus Pseudochirops; species Pseudochirops cupreus. The sequence continues at coordinate 12,529 of JAQQSU010008685.1, forward strand.
CCCATATAGTCAATTCTATTTACGGATTATGCTAAGTTTAAGAGGTAATCTTTTTTCTAAATTTGCATTTTTCAATTTCTTCCCATTGCTCTTAAAATTCCTTCTACTGTCAAGTAAAATAAATCTAATCATTCTTCCATGTGACAAGCCTTGAAATACTTGAGGACAGTTATAATTTTGTCTCCCCCATGAACTTTTCTCTCAAGGCAATACATGTGTAACGATACTGGGATTTGAAGATCTTCCACGCCCCTTGAGCTTGCTGATGTAGCAGGAAGGGGTGGAGCAAGAGAACGCCGGAACCAAGCTAGTCTCCGTGCGGTGCTGACTGGAAGCGGTGGCAGAGGCAGTGGC
>JAQQSU010008686.1:0-12882 GCA_028627135.1 Pseudochirops cupreus
TGTTTGGACAAGGACAGCGCTGCGACCTTTTTCAGCATGAAGCAACTTGGGAAGCTGAGACCTTCGTCCCGTGCCCCAAATGAATTTGTGTCTTCTCCATTAAGGGGGGAATGATAAGATCTGGGATGCTTTGTTGTAACCTCACTTTGTAAAAATCTCACTTGTGTTCAGGCACCTATGTCAGTTTGTAATAAGCCTGTCCATTTGAGCTGTAAAAGTCATACTTTCCTTCAGCCATAAAGGCATTAATTCTGCTTCTCCCCTGCCCTTAGCCTCAAAGTCTTTTCCCAAGCTAGCAGTAGGTCTATTAGATAGTTTCCCATGAATCAATCACTCAAGTATTCTTAGAGAAATACATAGTTCCTTTGTTCTTAGTGGCCAGCAGCTTAGGAACCTTGAAAAGCACTATCAGAAGATGATGCACTCCCAAGATGGGACCTCCTGGAATCCCTAATCAGTCTAGGTTCCAGACTTGGCATCTCTTGAAACAACCAGGCCTGTCCTCCCAATAAGCCATAGTTGGACCTATGTCACTCATTCTTGACCAGAAGTTACCTAGTGAGTGTCAAGGCAAAAACCACACCTCCTCACTCGCCCCCCCTCCCAGTTTTTCCCAGTGACTTTTGGGCAATGCATGTGCGCAGTGAATATAGAAAGTGCATGTCCCTTTAAACCCCAATTCCTCCCTAACCTCTCCCAAACTCCACCCCCCCCACCTGGCTAGCATAAATTAACCCTTCTGCCTTGGGGCCCTCGGCCCTTCCCCCCTGGAACCTTTTGTTCAGTGGTTGGATTGCCCGCTTCTTGCAAGATTCTAATAAAGAGACCCTTCTCTATTCACCTTGAGCTGTCTCCAAGTGATTTAAAATCTTTTTATCACACACACCTTTTAGATAAAAGTCTTTACTTTTTTCCATGTGGCACTGTGGGGTACATGCTATAGAATATTGTGGGGGGGGCTGTACTAGATGATCTTTAAACTCTAAAAATGATCTATTAGTATCTTCGTTTCTCAATGGACAGAGCACAAATTTGAGTTTCGTAGAAGAAGAAAATAATTTATTTTCATTTTTATTTCCTCATTTGGTGTGTATGCAGCAAACTTTCTTCCTGTCATGACTGCTGTGCAAACTTGGCTGGCTACTCCAGATGTTATTCCTTATTTTTGAGCCTGATAAAACAATACAAGAAAAAGCAGGTTAGTTTGCCATTTCTGATTTTTCCATATTCCATGACGTGTCTTTGTATTTATGTGTAAGTTTATAAGCCCATGTGGAGTGATGTACTTTTGTGAACATATGAGAAAATTTTAATAATTTTAATAATAATTTGACAATAGTAGTTTTTTAATTTTAATTTTATTTTTAATTTATTTTGTTTATTTTTTAGTTTACGTCATTCATTTCCACAAGATTTTGAGTTACAAAATTTCTCCCTGTCTTTCTTCTACCCACCACCCCAAAATAGCGATCCCACTGAATATCCCCTCCCCAATCTGCTCTCTCCTATATCCTCCCCCACACTCCCTCTGACTTTCCAGCATGGCAAGATGGATCTTCATACCCCAGTGCCTGTATATCTTATTTCCCAGTTGCGTGTAAACTAATAATAATAATTTTTTTAAACATGTGATTTTAAAACTTTGAATTCCAGATTCTTTCCCTTCTTCCCTCCTTACCCACCCTTACTGGAAAGATAAGCAATTCAATATAGGTTGTACATGTGTAGTTATGCAAAACATTTCCATAGTGGATATATTGTGAAAGACTGACTATATTTCCCTCCATCCTATACTGCCTCCCACTTGTTCTGTTTTCTACTTTGACCCTGTCCCTTTTCAAAAGTGTATGCTTCTAACTACCCTCCCCACCCAATCTGCCCTCCCATCTATCATCCCCCCTCTTATCCCTTCCCCCCTACTTTCCTGTAGGGTAAGATATCCAATTTAGTGTGTATGTTGTTCCCTCTTTAAGCCAAATTCTATGAGAGTAAGGTTGACCCATTCCCTTTTGCCTTCCTATTCTTCCCCTCCATTGTAACAGTTTTATCTTGCCTCTTTTATATGAGATAATTTACCCTATTCTGTCTCTCCCTATCTCCTCTCATTATAATCCTCCATCACCTCTTAATTTTATTTTTTTAGATATCATCCCTTCCTATTCAACTGATCCTGTGCCCTCTATCTGTGTATACATGTACACATATATACACACACTCATATATATATTTATACGCACATATACTCTCCTATATAAACATATATATGTATACATATATATATGTATATATATATATATATATACACACACACACACATTTATATCCCCTTCAACTATCCTCATACTGAGAAAAGTTTCACAAGTTACAATTATCATTTTTCCATGTAGACATGTAAATAGTTCAACTTTGATAAGTTCCTTATGATTTCTTTTCCCTGTTTACCTTCTCATGCTTCTCTTTTTTCTTGTATTTGAACATCAGATTTTCTATTCAGCTCTGGTTTTTTTCATCAAGAAAGCTTGAAAGTCCTCTATTTCATTGAATGACCCCATATTTACCCCTGAAAAATTATACTCAGTTTTGCTGGGTAGGTGATTCGTGGTTTTAATCCTAGCTCCTTTGACCTCAAGAATATCATATTTCAAGCCCTTCAGTCCCTTAATGTAGAAGCTGCTAGTCTTGTGTTATCCTGATTGTGTTTCCACAATATTTAAATTGTTTCTTCTTGGCTGCTTGTAAAATTTTCTCCTTGACCTGGGAACTCTGGAATTTGGCTATAATATTCCTAAGAGTTTTCTTTTGGGGATCTTTTTCAAGAGGTGATTGATGAATTCTTTCAATTTCTATTTTGCCCTCTGGTTCTAAAATATCAGGGCAATTTTCCTTGAGAATTTCTTGAAGGATGATTTCTAGGTTCTTTTTTTGATCCAATAATTTTTAAATGATCTCTCCTGAATCTATTTTCCAGGTGAGTGGTTTTTCCAATGAGATATTTCACATTGCCTTCTATTTTTTCATTTGTTTGGATCTGTTTTGTAGTGTCTTGATTTCCCATAAGGTCATTAGCTTCCATTTGCTCCAATCTAATTCTGAAGGAATTATTCTCTTTAGTGAACTTTTGAAATTCCTTTTCCATCTGGCAAATTCAGCTTTTTAAGGCATTCTTCTCCTCATCGACTTTTTGGGCCTCCTTTGCCATTTGAATTAGTCTATTGTTTCAGGTGTTATTTTCTTCAGTCAGGATGTTGACTTGCTTTTCATGATTTTCTTGCGTCATTCTCATTTCTCTTCCCAGTTTTTCTTCCACTTCTCTTACTTGATTTTCAGAATCCTTCTTGAACTCCTCCATGGCCTGTAACTAGTTTATATTTTTCTTGGAAGCTTTTGATGCAGGAGTTCTGACTTCATTGTCTTCCTCCTGTTCCCTGCTTTGATCCTTTTAGTCCCCAAAAAAGGATTCTAAGGTTTGATTACTGTGCTTGCTTTGCTTCTTCTGCTTTCTCATGTTGCCAGTCAATTTCTTGACTTTTGAGCTCTTTGCCACAGTAGAACTCTGCTTCCAGAGAGGAGAGCTTTATCCCAAATCACTGAGGTTTTTGCAGCTGCCAGAGCTATTAGTTGGGTGCCCTCTGTGAAGCCCCCCAAGCTCTGGCCCACTGGCCATACGCCCCAGGACCTCCACCCAAGACAGTGATTCAGATCCAGGCAGCTTAAAGCAGGAGCTATTACCCTCTGAATGGTTGCTTGGTCCTACAGTCTGCCGGCCAGGAGCTCTGGAAGCCACCACACAGTGGCTGCACAGCCATTGCGCCTCCACCACTACTTGCCTTGGGGGCAGGGGCCAGACCCGCTCCTCCGTCCCCCCCCAAATCCAACAGAGTTTTACACTGACCTCCCACTTTTTCTTTGGCATTTGTGGGTTGATAATTTGGGAAACCACCACAGCTGCTAGTGATTCAGTCTCCTGAAGTCTGCTCAGGCCACTGCTGGTCAGGGCTGCCCTGAGGCTGAAACCACGGCTCACGTAGGGCCGAGCGTGGCTCCCAGCATGCTGAGATGGACCCTTTCTGTCGGCCTGCTGGGCTGCCTTCTGTGGGAGATTTGTTTCTCTCTGTCACTTTGTGGGTTCTGTAGCTCTAAAATTTGTTTAGAGTCATATTTTATAGCTATTTGAGGTGGCTGTGGGGGGAGCTCATGGAATTTCCCTGTTTCTTGGCTCTGCCCCCCCATAATAGTAGTATTTTAAAGAAAATTTATTTACTTTTAGTTGACAGCGTTCAATTTCTCAATCGCTTGAGTTTCAAATTTTGTCTCCCTCCCTCTCCTCCACACTCCCCTCCATGCCGATAATAGTAGTTTTAAGATAAATTTTGGTTCAGTGGGGGAGGATCAGCCAAATAACAGGCAAATGGCAAAATTATCCTAGTAAGTTTACCTTGAGCTAAAATTTTATTACTCAATAAGATGGTTAAGATTTTTCCTTACGAATTGAAAGTCATAATAGATGTATGCATGGTGATCTAAAAATGTGAGAGTGTTTGCATTTCTTGGTTGTGGGGTGGATATAACTAACACTCAATACATATTTGCTATCAGATGAAAATTCAGAAATTACTTTTACCCACCATAATAAAAGGAAAAGTATTAGTGTTTATCATGCACACTTATTTAGAAATAAAAACTTAAATCCTGAAAACATAAGAGAGTTCAGTGTTAAAATCACACTTAATTCCTCTCTGATATGTGTGTGTGTATTAGATAGATAGATAGATAGAGATATATATGAGATGCTGAAATGAAGAAAGTTTTTATAAGTATTTAAGATGAGTGTATGCTGCTTGATGATTTGGTCACATATTGAAATAGTATTTCTTTGTCCTTAAAAACATACTTTATAGATGTTTTTAACCAGTCAGTCACATCTTTGGTATTTATTATCGTTACATTAAGTTACCATTATAATTAGGACAATTGAGCTGTTCACTAATACTGCTTTAAAGCCTGAAAGTTTCTCATAGAGAAAAACTTGTCTAAGAAGATGAAGAGTAAATAAGTCCTTTTGTTCACCCAAGGGTGTTATCAGCATTGGAATCTTTTGATTCAAATAAACGCTGGGGATACGAGACTGTATAATTCACTTCCTTTTCCTAATTTGTTGGGCAGGGGGAGGAGGGAGATGTTCATAAATTTTTACTTTTGGATTGTTTTCTGTACCATGGTATTTCAGTCATAGTTATTATAGTGGAGATTTACTTCATATGATTTGCCCTAGGATTTGTGAGCATTTCAAAACAAAACTTGTTTTGAAACAAAATTTATCTGTGTCTTTGACCCATATAAAAGAAAATTGTAATTATGGATTTAAAAAAAACCAATGCAAAATAACCAACTTTGGTACCTAACTCTGGTGGACTGTCAAATTAAGTTGTTTTTATAGACTTAATTCAAGGACTTTGTAAGCTCTCTGGTATTTGTGGTGACAGGCATTTTAATTAAATAGAAAAATATCTTACTAATTTGCTCATGTGAGACATATGAGAATCAAAAGACTCTGGAAACATGGCTTTCTGGACAGGTATAACTTTCAATTAACACTATAACAGTTTGCTTTGGGGTTTTTTTTGCTTTTTTTTTTTTAGGGGGGAAGGCAGGGCAATTGGGGTTAAGTGACTTGGCCAAGGTCACACAGCTAGTAAGTGTTAAGTGTCTCAGGGCAGATTTGAACTCACATCCTCCTGATTCCAGGGCCAGTGCTCTATTCACTGTGCCACCTAGCCGCCCCTACAACTGTTTTTCTTAATGAGAAAGATATTCACTGTTAAACCTAATGACTCCCTGATAGTTAAGGATCATCTGTTAGTCATACCTTTGCATTTAAGAACTAATCAGAGACTTTTATGAGCTGAGAACTTATTTTCTCCATGTGTCCATTCCAGTTTAGGAGTTCTGTTCGAATCTTTTGGTGTGGTTTTTATAGATCAAGGTGGCTTAATGGAGGGAGCATTGGGCTTGGAATCAGGAAGACTTAGGTTCAAATCCTGCCTTAGACACTTATTAGCTATATGACTCTAGGCAAATCACTTAACCTCTCTCTGCTTCAATTTCCTCATCTGTATGATGGTCCTACCTCTCAGGGTTATTTCCACGCCTTGTTAATCATCATTGCCACTTTCTCCTAGGCTAATTACATCCTTAGTGGGTCTTTACATGGCCCTTTAAGTCCCCTGTGATTTTGAGTTCTCAGAGCCTGTGAAATTTCATTATTTTCAGCCAGTATAGCAGCATTGAAAATCTTTCTGATGAAATAGACTTTTGTTTCAGGGAGAAGCTAGGGATCACTGGTTGCATGGCATCGTCTCTTCAGTGCTATCCATCCTGTTCTCTTCCTCCTTTTCAGTTCTAGACTTATTTCATTGTCTATATGCAATTCCTATCTCAGTGGACTGCCCCTTCTATTGCATGTCATTATCTGGGCAATATGCATTCATCTTCCACTTGGTTTTTCTGGTGTAGATTTCTAGGCTTACCTCTTTTGAGTGACTGTGTGAGAGTATAAGCATGTAGAGTCACTTAATAGACTCTATAGTGTTCTGGAGTTTGGTGCAGATCTCATTTTTATAGTCACACAGTTGACTTGAAGATATAGAGAATACAAGATCCCACTGTGGTTTTTGTTTGTTGACCATTAAAAAGCATTTAATTTGGCAACAAGATGCATGACATATCTTTTAAAATTTCTCGAAAAACATAGCAATAGAGATAATTTTGTTTGAAGGACTTTTGGTTATTAATGTTAAGTAATGTGTAAAACAGAGAGATGAATGGTCCCCAGTGCATTTGCCATAGGCGTGCAAAATGTTCAGCATTATATCCAGATAGAAGAGATAGTTTAGATCGTGATGTCATCCAAGAGGTCCTGTTTGTATATGACATTGTGTTGACTATATTATAGAACTTGGCAGTACTTCCATTATCACACAAAAGAGTTTTACTGTATTATCTACACAGGAAGAACTAAAAGAATTATTCCTGTGGTCCAGACTATCAATCAACAACTATTGATTAAGTGTTGCGTATTGAACTAGGCACTATAATAGGTTGTCCACATACAGGTACAAAAGTAAAACTATCTCCATTTTCAAAGAGGTTATTATTACACGTAGACCATAGGTCTGGTCCCTCAGTACCTATGTTTTGGAGAGATAGTGCTGATTACTATTGAACCAGGCTCAGAGTTGAACAGAAGGAAATAGACTGAATTGTCTTTGGGAAGTTGTACTGTACTTTGAATGCCCTCAACATTCTTCCTGAAACCACCTCCTTAATATCAGTAAGACTATGAGTCAGGGAATCCAATCTTTAAAGACTCAAAGTTAAGGGTTATCCAGTGGGGAATAGAGAGGCATGGGGCCAGCATATTATCAATGATGATTTGAGCTCAAGCGGTGGCATTAGGGACATTATCCACAAAAATTGTGATCAGAAAAGAAGATGTGCTTTCTGACAGTAGGATACAGTCTGAGTGTTGCTGTACCATGACGCAGGTGTTGTCAAGAGACTCAGAAAATGATCTCTGACTTCTAGTATGTCTGAAGATATGGATGAGAACTCACATGTTCTGGATAGATTGCAGTTTGTGCATCAGTGTAAGGAATGCCTTTGTGGATGAGATCGTGGATCAGTTAAAGGACTTTGAGATAGAAATAGTTTGGCAAACCTTTTTTTAACTTTCAGGCCACATTCGACATTTTTCTTAAAAGAGAAAAATCATTTCTCTTTTTCTCTATGAAATCAAACTTGCATTTAATAGAAAAAAGTATACGCTACTAAGAAGCATTGATGATATTTACTCTGTTGTTTACTTTTTCAAGTATTTCCCTTCTATCCTATTCACCCCCCTACTTCTGAGGAGGAAATTCAAGATTTTTTCCTCTATATAATTTTCTCTTTGATGGGCTGACTTTATCATCATTAGCAGGCAAATCAAAGACTTCAAGTTACCCCTCTGTAGTTTTTTTTTGTCTGAGACCATGTTAATGCCATAAGCACCTGAAAATAATTTTTCTCTTTTCTGCAGAAATGAAAAAAAGCAGGATGTGAATGTGTTAATATAAGGTAAACTGCTTTTGTTATACCCTGCTTTACACTTAGGTTCTGAGACAAAAGCTTGAGTTATCATTGCCCTTGGAAACAATCATTAGTTCTCCAGAAACTTATGTCAATAGAACTAACCTTTCCTGTACTGCCTCGGGATTAGTTATAGGAATAATGTTTGCTGTCTTGTTTATCTCATTTTCAGTCTTAGAGATTTATTTTTGGAATGCCCTTCTATTTATGGGATTTAAAATATATATGTATGTGTGTGTGTGTGTGTGTGTGTGTGTGTGTGTGTGTGTGTATCTGAAAGGACTGCTTTAGATTTTAGACATTTGTTTCTGAAGTTTATCTGTGCCTATCAATTTACTTACCTCTCACTAAGAAGTTTTCATGACATTCTGAAGCTGTTGAATTGATTTCATTTTATTCTTTGAGAGAATAGAGTTACCTCATTACTTTATTTAAGATCGTGTTTGGAACCAGCATTATTTAATTTGTTCTGATTGTGTTTTCCATTGGATAATACCCTACTTCATCATTGTTTTTCCCTTTGGATAACATCCTGCTTCATGGTCTGGTATTATGGGAAATGTACATAGAAAACAAGAGAAACTTTGGGGCATAGTACTTCAGTAGCAAATGCACAAAGCTCTTCTTTCATTTTATAAAACCTTCAGAGGCCTATTTGAGCAGGATAGTAGGCCACCAAGTGCCAAGTTGTATCTTAGAGGAAGCATTACCAGAGTTTGCTGTTGTTGGAAGAGTATGAAAGAATTACTTCAGCAGTTTCCATAAAATGTGAGGAATTATATAAACAAATGTGGTAGTTAAATCATACAAGACTCCTTGAAAGATATAACTATAGTGATAATTTTGTTCAGTGATCCTCTATTTATCAGTGTGAGATATAAAATAGGGAAATACATGCTTGACAGTGGTGTTAGTTACTGTCATGATGGATATCCTGCTCAGAATTCAAATCAAAGAAGGGTTCCTAATAGATGATGAGGTACTTTAGTTGTCACTGTTTGCAAATGACATTTTGCTGATTGCATCAATGTTTCGGAAGGTTTCAGCTGCAAGACAGATGAAAAAATATGAGCCTTAGGGTACAGTGGCAAAACAGATGTTTATGCCTCTTTTTTAAATGGCTTTATTTAATTTCTTTTCCCAGGACTCTTGGGTGCAGGGCCTTGGGCTTTCCCTATTTGGGTTTAATGGTAGATGGGGCCTCTATCCCAGCTAACATGGTTGTTTGAGTTGCCGGACACATACTGCTGCCTCCTGTCTCTCTCTTAGGGGCCCATGCTCCTTCAGCAAGATTGGCTTGCCCATCTTATATGTGGCAGTTGGTTTATAGTTGGTGGGGATGGCGCCCTCTTTTCCATAGGAGTTGCTTTCCTTTATGAAGACTGTGAAGGGGATGGACTGGAAGGAGGAATGGTTGTCTGGTAGTTGCTGCCACCAGCAGTAATTTTGGGTTTAACTGGGAAACACTATGTAAATGTGAGTCCAATGATTCCAGAACTGAAGCTCTGAATTCACACAGCTTGGATTTGATATTGGAAACTTCTCAATAACAATAGTTTTTAGTCCATATTTTCCTAATCTGGTGGGCTCAGTTGATAAACATTTAAACAATAATCAACCAAAAGCCTTTTAAGTACTTACTGTGTGCTAGGGCATTGTATTTTCAAAGAACATAGGACATGTTTATTATAACATAAAACAAAAGCTACAGAAAGGACTTGTATTTGATTCACAGGAAAACTTTCTCTGGTGGTACCTTTACAGCTGCTCCAGACTTACAATGTCTGGAGGCTCCTTGTTGTGGGAAAGGAATGTAGGGTTGATAGCAAATCACACAAATCAAAGTTATGGTCACTATGTAGATAAGCAAGTGTTGATACTTTGGGTTGTGTTCAGGCAGCAGTCACCTTTATAGAGAAAATTGAAAGGGATCCTTTTTTCTTCCTGATATTTCCATTTAAAATCATCTACAATTTCTTGTCCCTGCAAGCTCTTAAAATCCAGGGCTAGTATGGTCTGGTCCAGTTAGCATATTTATAGCTCTTTAGTTAAAGTCATATCCCCACCTGTTACAAAAGGGGATCATTGGGGAGCTCTGAAAACATCCCAACTTGTTATCAACTGATGGTGCCCAGTCCTTAATTTTAGCAATTTAGGGCAGATGAATTCTAGTCACCTCTTCCTCACCTCGTGGTGTGGGTAGGGAAAACAGACAGTACATCCCACTGAGTCTTTTTTAAGACTTGGGAGAAGTCTTTTCCATTTACCTTAACAATTCTCATTACTCCCTTACTTCTTCCCTCCCCCCTGCCTAGAACAAAGTACCATTCAAAGAAATCTAGAAACACCAGAGAGAAAAATGGTCAAATGGGTTGACTGCTGCCATCAACCTTGCCAGAATAATAATAGTCCCATTTTTATATACATATTTGATACTAAAAACCTCAAACAGATATAAAATTGGAATATTGAAATTCACACATAATGGTTGACAAGGTGATAAGAACTTGGAGACATATTCCTGAGTCCAATGCAGTAAAAGAGTTGTTGGGACAGCTGAAATTGCTCTCTTCAAACTTACCAGTCATCCTAACTGAAGAGGAAGTAAACTACTTAAATAACCCCATCTCAGAAAAAGAAATTGAACAAGCCATCAATGAACTCCCTAGGAAAAAATCTCCAGGGCCAGATGGCTTTACTAGTGAATTCTACCGAACATTTAAAGAACAATTGACTTGAATACTTTACAAACTATACAGGAAAATTGGAGAAGAAAGAGTCGTACCAAATTCTTTTTATGAGGCAAATATGGTACCGATACCTAAATCGAGAAGAGACAAAACAGAGAAAAAAAATTATACACCAATTTCTCTTATGAATATAGATGCAAAAATTCTAAATAAAATATTAGCAAAAAGACTACAGCAAATCATCATGAGAATAATACACTTTGGTCAGGTAGGATTTATTCCAGGAATGCAAAGGTGGTTCGATATCAGGAAATCTATCAGTACAATCGATCACATCAGCAACAAAACTAACAAAAACCATATGATTATCTCAATAGATGCAGAAAAAGCTTTTGACAAAATACAACATCCATTCCTATTAAAAACACTAAAAAGTACAGGAATAAATGGAGTTTTCCTTAGAATAATAGGTAGCATCCATTTAAAGCCATCAGCAAGTATTATATGTACAAGAAGCATTTCCAATAAGATCAAGGGTGAAACAAGGATATCCACTATCACTCCTCTTATTCAATCTGGTACTAGAAATGTTAGCAGTAGCAATTAGAGAAGAAAAAGAAATCAAAGGAATCAAATTAGGCAAAGAAGAGACTAAGCTATCACTCTTTGCAGATGATACGATGATATACCCTAGAGAATGAAGTAAAAAACTTCTTGAGACAATAAATAAATTTAGCAAAGTTGCAGGATATAAAATAAACCAACATAAATCCTCAGCATTCCTATATATTTCCAAGGAAGTCCAACAGCAAGAGATAGTAAGAAAAACCCCATTTAAAGTTACTGTAGACATTATAAAATATTTGGGAATCTACCTGCCAAAACAAACCCAGTACCTCTATGAACACAACTACAAAACACTTTTCACACAAATAAAATCAGGTCTAATTAATTGGAAAAACATCAATTGCTTGTGGTGGAGTCAAGCTAATATAATAAAAATGACAATTTTACCTAAATTAAATGATATATTTAATGCCATACCGATCAGTCTACCCCAAAATTACTGTATAGAGCTAGAAAAAAGTGACAAAATTCATTTGGAAGAACAAAAGGTCCAGAATATTCAGGCAATTAATGAAAATAAATGCTAGGGAAGGTGGCCTGGCCATACCAGATTTTAATCTCTATTATAAAGCAGCAGTCATCAAAACTACTTGGTACTGGCTGAGGAATAGAGTAGTAGATCAATGGAATAGATTGGTACAAATGACTCAGTAGTCAACAATTATAGTAACATACTGTTTGATAAGCCCAAAGACCCCAGTTTTTGGGATAAGAACTCACTATTTGACAAAAACTGTTGGGAAAACTGGAATATAGTATGGCAGAAACTGGGCACAGACCATCATCTAACATCGTACACCAAAATCAAGTCCAAATAGGTGCACGACCTAGGTATAAAGGCTGATACTGTAAATAATCTGGGGAAGCAAGGAATAGTTTACCTGTCAGATTTATGGAGTAGGGAAGACTTTATGACCAAAGAAGAGTTAGAGAGCATTATAAAATGTAAAATGGATAATCTTGATTACATTAAATTGAAAAGTTTCTGTACAAACAAAGCCAATGTAACCAAGATTAAGAGGGAAGTGGGAAACTGGGAAAGAATTTTTACAACCAGTGTCTCTGATAAAGCCTCATTTCTAAAATATAAAGGGAATTAAGTAAAATCTATAAGAATACAAGTAATTCCCCAATTGATAAATGGTCAAAGGATATGAACAGGCAATTCTCAGAGGTAGAAATTAAAGATATCTATAAGCATGTGAAAAAATGCTCTAAATCATTCTTGATTTGAGAAATGCAAATCAAAACAACTTTGAGGTACCACATCTCACTAGCCAGATTGGTTAAGATGACAAAACAGGAAAATGACAAATGCTGGAGAGGAAGTGGAAAAATTGGAACGCTAATGCATTGTTGATGGAGCTGTGAACTGATACAACCATTCTGGAGAGCAATCTGGAACTATGCCCAAAGGGCTATAAATAATTGCATACCC
>JAQQSU010008687.1:0-12882 GCA_028627135.1 Pseudochirops cupreus
TAAATTGTCTCTCCTAGATCTATTTTCCAGGTCAGTGGTTTTTTCAAGGAGATATTTCATATTGCCTTCTATTTTTTCCTTTGTTTGGATCTGTTTAATAGTATCTTGATTTCTCATAAAGTTATTGGCTTCCATTTGCTCCACTCTTAATCCTGAAGGAATTATTCTCCTCAGTGAGCTTTTGAGATTCTTTTTCCATCTGGCAAATTTGACTTTTTAAGGCATTCTTCTCCTCATTGGCTTTTTGGGCCTCTTTTGCCATTTGAGTTAATCTATTTTTTAAGGTGTTATTTTCTTCAGTCAGATCATTGACTCTCTTTTCATGATTTTCTTGCATCATTCTCATTTCTCTTCCCAATTTTTCCTCCACTCCTCTTATTTGGTTTTCAAAATCTTTATTAAGCTGATCTATGGCTTTTAGGAAGTCTTCATGTTGCTTGGAGGCTTTTGGTGTGGAAGTTCTGACTGTGCTGTCTTCCTCCTGTTCCATACTTTGATCCTTTTTGTCCTCAAAAAAGGATTCTAGAGTTCGGTTGCTGTTCTTACTTTGCTTGCTTATGTTGCCAGTGAAAGTACTTGATTTTTTAGCTATGTGGAACTCTGCTTTGGGGGGGGGGGGAAGCTCTGTCTCAAATTGCTGGAGTTTTTGCAGCTGCTGGAGTCATCAGGAGGCTGCTGCAGCCCCCACCAGCTTTGGCTCACTGAAAACACCCCAGGACCACCACCCAAGACCACAACCTGGATCCAGATCCAGGCTGCTCAACGCAAGAGCACTTAGCCTCTGAACTATCACTTGGCCCCCCTGCAGTCTGCAGGCCGGGAACTCTGAAGCAGCCACGTGGAGGCCGCTGCAGGGCCACCGCTTCTGCCCATTTCGGCTGGACTGCTTTTCTCCCCCAAATTTAGCTGAGATCCACTGACCTTTCACTTAGTCCTTCTTTCTTATGGCTTGATAATTCTGAATTGCCACAGCTGCCACTCTCCTGAAACTCCAGCTGCGGCTTATCCTGGCCACCCTGGGGCCAAGCCACGGTTTCAGGTTGGGCTGGTTTGGGCTCCCAGCGTGCTGTGCTGAGCTGCCTTCAGCAGGAGATGTGTTTTTCTGTATTTTTATGTGGGTTTTGGAGCCCTAAAATTTGTTTAGAGTCATATTTTATGGGTATTTGAGGTGGCTATGTGCAAGCTGCGAAACCTTGCTGCTTCTATGCTGCCATCTTGGCTCCGCCCCCCTGAACTTGCTTTTTTTTAAAGTTTATTATTATTTATATTTCCATATAATTAATTTCTCTTGTAATTCTACATGTTTTAGTTTTTGCATGTAAAAAAAAATCTGAGAAGGGATCCAGAGCATCCATGCATGCCTGCCAAAGGCATCCAGGACACAAAAAAGCTTAACAATTTGTGGTGCCTTCCAAACTTGTGATTCTAGTATTTCAATTCAATGGAACAAAGATTTACGAGGTATCTACTATGTACACAGTATTTTGCTAAGTGCCAGGGTTTACGAAGAAAAATGGCAGAGCTCCAAGTCTCAAGCAGCTTACATTCTACTAGGTGGAAATCTAGGGAAAGGAAGAAGTATTCATAAAGCACTTACTACGTGTCAAACACTGTGCTAAGGGCTTTACAATTATTGTCTCATTTGATCCTCACAACAACCCTAGGAGGAAGGTGCTCTGATTATTTCCATTTTATAGATGAGTAAATCAGGGCAGAAAGACCTTAAGTGACTTGCTCAAGGTCACATAAGCATTAGAGGTGCAATTTGAAGTCAGGGCTGCCTGACTCCAGGTCTAGTGTTCTAATCACTGTGCCATCTATCCAGCTAGAAACAACATATAATTTGGAGATGGGGGGGAAAGGGAGGAGAGAGAGAGGGAGGGAAGAAGAGAGGGGAGAGGGAGAGGGAGAGGAAGAGGGAAAGGAAAAGAGAGAAAGTGAGAGGGGAGGGGAGGGGAAAGGGAGAGGAAGAGGGAGAGAGAGAGAGAGGGAGAGGAGGGAAGAGAAGAGGGAGGGAGAGAAAGAGAAACAGAGACACAGAAAGAGAGAGGAAACACATTACTTAACTGAGAGTATTAGCGATGGCTTCCCAAAAGAGGTGGACTTGTCTGGCATCTTATGACAAGGATTTGAGGCATAAGTAAAGAGGGAATCTATTCTGGGCATGGAAGACAGAGTTTGTGCAAATACCCTGAACTAGGAGATGCAATGCTGAGTTTAGGAAACAAGGAATCCCGTCTGACCAAACCAGCAAAGCCATAAAAGGGAAGACTGAAGCATGGCTGCCAAGCAGGGTGAAACCAGACTACAGGGGGACTGGAAATGGTGGAGAGCCTTGAGACCACGCTCTGAAGGGAACTCTGCTGGCAGGAGAGCGGCACTGAAAGCTTGGCCAGATTTGGCTACTCCTCTTTAATCCCTAAACCTTTTACACCATGGTCTCATGAACCCAAAGTTGATATTTAAACAGAACCCACCCTTAAAAAAAACTTCACTGACAACTTTTATTTAGACCCTACTATGTGCCAGGCCCTGTGCTCAATGAGGGGGATACAAGGACAAGGAATGAAACAATTCCTACTTGGAAAGAACCGACAACACTGGAATAGGAAAGACAAGAAGTCTATATAAAAACACATACAGCACAAAGAGCAAGTGAATAAACACAAAAAACATGCAAAGCAATTCAATCCAAGTTAGCTAAGGAGTGGAGCGATCTAGAACAGCTTCAGGCAGAGGATGGTACCCATGCTGCCCGGCACAAGGAGGGAGTATGTTCCAGGCATAAAGGGTGGCCAGCGCAAAGGGATGGCAAAGAGATGACCACAGACACAAATAACCAGTAGAAGAGAAAAGGAAATCTGCACAAAAGAGGGGACAGAGCAATGTGCTACATACGCGAAATTGGAAGAGGAAGAAATCAAGTTTATCTGTGAGAGGACAGAAGACCACTCTCGGGAAAGGCTTCTGGGAGTAAGTGGCACTACCTGATTTAGGCCTGGAAGGTAGGGAGGAACTTCAGCAAAGGGAAATGAATACTTGGCCTATTCTAGCTGCCCAGGGCAGGAAGAGAACAGGGACAGAGAATAGTTCCAAGCTTCAGATTAACTTATGAGACAAGACTAGAAAAGTGGTGTGGAACCATATCGTGGAGACCTTAAATGCCAGAATAGGGAGTTTCATGTTTTATTCAGCAGACAAAAGTCACTTTTCAAAGATTTTTAATAAAGGACTGGCACAATCAGAGATATATATTGGGAAGATTACCAGGACAACAATATGAAGTAAGGATTAAAAACAGGCTAGACTAGAAGCAGGAAGACCACTTTGGAAACTACTGAAATAGTCCAAGGTCTTAACTAGGGTAGTCAGAGTGAACCCGAGACTAAAAATAAATAAATATGTAGTCAAGGGTAGGTCAAGAAAAGAAGCTCAGGATCAGACAGTAAGATTTAAATATTTACTGGTTGTTGTCACAGCTAAAGCAGGTTTGGTTTGTTTTTTTTAATTTTATTATTTATTTTAAGCATTCTTTTTTTATTTTAATTTTGAGTTCCAAATTCTCTCTTATATCAATTAAACATGTGAAATCATGCAAAACATTTTCATATTAGCCATGCTGAAAAAAAGCAAGAAAAAATAAAGTGAAAAAATAAATGCTTCATTTTGCTCTCAGAGTTATTAATCAGTTCTTTTTCATCATTGGTCCTTTGAAACTGTCTTGGATCACTGTCATTACAATTAGAATAGCTGAGTATTTCACATTTGATCATTGTTACAATATTGCTATTACTATATACAATAATCTCCTGGTTCTGCTCACTTCATGCTGTATCACTTCATATAACTCTTCCCAGGTTTTTCTGAAAGCATTCCCCTCATCATTATTTATGGCATGATAGTATTCCCTCACAATCATATATACACATAACTTGTTCAGCCATTCCCCAGTTTGATAGGCATACCCTCAATTTCCAATTCTTTACCACCACCAAAAGAGCTGCTATAAATATTTTTTTTGGGAGGGGGGGAAAGCAAGGCAATTGAGGTTAAGTGGCTTGCCCAAGATCACACAGCTATTTAAGTGTCCAGTGCTAAGGCTGGATTTTAACTCAGGTCCTCCTGATTCCAGGGCCTGTGCTCTATTTATTGTGCCACCTAGTTGCCCCTGCTATAAATATTTTTGTATAAAAAGGTCCTTTTTCTTTTTCTTTGGGATATAGATCTAATAGCAGCATTGCTAGGTCAAAGGGTGTGCAGATTTATAGCCCTTTAGATGTAGTCCTAAATTGCTTCCTAAAATGGTTGCACTAGTTCATACACCAACAGCACACTGGTGTGCCTATTCTTCCTTGTCCCCTCCAGCATGTGTCATTTTATTTTTCTGTCAAGTTAGTCAATGGGATAAGGTTTTAATTTGCATTTCTCTCATCAATAGTGATACAGAGCATTTTTTTCACTTGACTACAGCCAAATTTGACTCCTTTTTCTGAAAACTGCCTACGCATACCCTTTGATAATTTATCATTTGGACAAAGGCTCTTATTTTTATAAATTTGATTCAGTTCCCTATATAGCTGAGAAATGAGGCCACTATCAGAGACACCTGCTGTAAAAAAAAAAAATTTCTCCAGTTTCCCACCTTCCTTCTAATTTTGGCAGCAATGGTTTTATAAATCATGTTAGGAAAGATTAGAACCTAGAATTCCAGAGGTGAAAGGGACTTCAGAAGGAGTTTTGTAAAATCCCCTCATTTTACACATGGAGAAATTAAGCACAAGAAAGGTTAATGGACTTTCCCATGTTTGCCCAGTTGGTTCACAGTACAGTTAGGACAACATGGGGGTTTTTTCTACTTATTTAATTTATATCATTATAGTGCTTTAGAGTTCATGGAGTACTTGACATAATTATTTTCATTTGATCTTCCAAACATCCCTATGAGGGAAGTAAAAATACAGATGATGATAAAATGAAGGCTTCGTGTTAATTGATTTAGCCATGCATGGTCACAAAGCTAGCCTAGAGACAAGCACGGAAAACAGGTTTTGTGTGTTGTTGTTGATCTGAAATAGCAGCCTAATTTTAACATACTACCTAAATTTACTTATATAAATTTTCATTTCTGAGGTGCCTTCAGAACTTACCAAGCATATTGCGTGTGTTTTCAATTTCGTCCAAGGAATCTGAAAAAGGAAACAGTATATATCACTTCAAAGTGAATCCTTAAGCCTTTTAAGAAGAATACCACATTAAGGTAAAATCATTTCTATAGTTGTAGGAAAAAAAATATACCAGATATATTTTTTCTTTCTCTTAGATATTAAATAACAAAATTAAAGAATAAGTTCATATTCTGAAATGAATGATATTATTTTAAACTTGTGTGGGGAAAATAATATTGCTACCTCCTCTTTTGTGTATCATAAGTACTCATTTTTGGTCATCTATCACTAAAACCCATCTCTGATTTATAGCAAGAATTAGGATTACACAACTTGCCTGACATACACATACTTCTCTGAATGCAGACTTTGGAAATGAAACCAAACCCACATGATTATAGTTTATATATGTAAAAAGTGACTGACAGATGCAAGCAAAGCTCGAGGATCCCCTCCACTAAAAGAGTTAAAAGAAATGGAAAATTCTTCCCACATAAAAACTACTTATTTTTCAATAAAAGTATAGAAGGCTCTTTTAAAAGTTTTTACTTCAAAGCCCAGCATTTCATTTCATGAGCCTAGAAGGCCAGCATTTCAGCTCCCTAGACTGCACCTAAATTTGGTCCTTTGTGTTGCAGAGATGGCACCAAGCACTACAGATGACTTATCTACTTTCTCCCTTGATCTCAATAGAAAGAATCAATGATTCCCAAAATGGTCACCAACAATTCTCCAAGCAAGAGAGATCTATAAACTGAGGGGATGAAGTGCAAAAACAAATAACCAAAAACAAGAAGAAAAAAAAAAGAGGAAAAGCTATTTTAAAAATTCCATAAGTAGCATGGTATTAGGAAGAAATCTCCAAAATGAAAATAAACAGGTTTCATAGATGAGAATTATATGAACTCACAGAACAAAGCTGCAAAGTATCCTGATAGATCCTCTAGCTCCACCTCCTCACTTTAGTGGAAAGGAAAGCGAAGGTGAGAGAAGTGATTTGTCTAAGTTCATTCACAAAAGGTCTCTCTCCCAACGTCTCACTGGAGCACAGAGGCAACTGTGAGCTATGGAAACTCAAGCTCTGGTAAGCATTATCAAATCAGAATTGTTCACAATGGGCCAGGCCACAAACTGCATGTCTGTTGTTCTTGGCTGAACCCAAGTAAGTTGGAGAGGTTCCCAGCAGAGCAATGGCCACCCTGTAGCTCCATGGCCACTCCATGGGGAATTTTTTTAATGTGACATCACACAAAAAAGCTTAAAGTGTGAAGAAGTTGTGATGTGGAACTAGGAAAGGCAATATGCCCAAAGGGATGACATCATGGGCCTTTTGTGCTCTAAAGAAATTGCAATTCCCATAAATTTGTATCGAAAAGAACCCTTCTCATTAGAAACTCTAAGCTGTCATCTTTTAATACTAAATACTTATCCATAAGACAAACTGAAGTATCAATTCTCACCATGTATTTAGTTTAATGTTTTCTAGTACATTGATAAGCCACACAAACTTTCACATAGTCATTCAGATCAAGGGACAATTGTTTTCCAACTACCTATAAAAAAACATTTTTCCTTACAAGAAAACTAAATTCCAAGTCTATTAGAAACACTGGAAAAATGAAAGTGTCCCTCTCCCTACCCCCCATTCCCCGCCCAACAACCACAAGAAAATGCTCACCCTGATGGACGCTTTATTACAAAAGACTTTGTTGATAGCAAGCCAGGTGGGCAGATCCAACATATTTTGGAGAACTTCTTCATCCAACTCTAAGTTTGTCAGCTGACCTTCTCCCTTTAGAGTACTGAGATTTATCTTATCAGGAGACAAATTTTTTGTAAACCTGAAAAAGAATAGATATTAATCGATAAGTTCAACATCAAGCAGCTGCATGTGAAAATGGGCTTTAGACTGACCACGGCTTCATTATCTGGTGCAAAGGGTTTGTCTTTTTTTCTTTCTCAACAGGGATTGGGAGGGGGAGAGGGGGCTAGACAGAGGGAATCTGAAGAGAGAAAAAAAATTACTACTAAAGACTACTAATTGAAAAAAATACATATTTCTTCTTTGTTTGAGACTGGGTCTCCTCATCTTGCCCAGGCTGAAAGTCACTAAGAAGTCCTGTTCCACCAGTGATCTGCAGGATAACTCTGACCTGCTCATTTATGACATGGGGTGGTACATATACCCTTCCTCAGAAAGGCTCATGATGCTGTGATAGACTGAGTGCAGGCATTTGATTGGCTTCAGGCCACTACAGCTCAGAATTCCCAAACTCAAGGGATTCAGTCTCAATCAACTTAGTATCTGAGATCTGGCATCACCCCCATACCCAGCAAAAAAAAAAAAAATTCAAGCAGTTATTCCAAGCCATGGCTGCAAATGTACTGAACATGAATTGTTTACAGGACAGTTCTCTCTGTCTCCACCTCGATAATCATCACTCTTTCTCTTCCCAAAGTTCTGTAAGCATCCACTTGGTACATACACCCAGATTCATAGTCTTACTACTCCCTATGACCTAATCTGTGTAGACCTGACATTTACCAGGCCACTACCGCAGTATTGGCTGTGTGCTTTCTCTGCTATCAATCTAGGAAAGAAGGGAAGGAAGGAAGAAAGGAAGGGAGGGAAGGAGGGAGGCAGGGAGAGAAATAGAGGGAGGGAGAAGGGGGGGAGGCAGGGAGAGAGGGAGGGAGGGAGAGAGGGAGGGAGAGAGGGAGGGAGGAAGGAAAGGAAGGAGGAAGGAAGGGAAGCAGGGAGGGAGGGAGGCAGAACTTTGTGTGGTAGCTGCTCCCTGTAACCCAGTGGCATTCTCCTGTGAGGCACAGCCTCATCCTCCTCTAGGATTTCCCAAAGATCTGCTTCAGAAACATCAACCCATATCATCTCAGGTAAACCATACCTGTCCAAGTATGAAAAGACTGGGGAAAGGGACGGGGCAGGAATCTCTAACTTTCTGACAAAATGTTTCATTGCTTTTAATTTTAAACTCAGATGCTGAATCTCTCCTAACAGGCTTTAAGTTAGCTCTACAAGTATTTAACCCTCCAGTTAAGAGTCATAAGAATCAAAGTAAGAACCTATCAAATCAGTCAGAGGCTACAAGAAATCCAGAGGACAAGACCTCTGTTGAATACCTTGAGTTTATCTCCTCAGTAATCCAATACCTCCGGAGAGGCAATACAGCTTCACTGAATTCAGGCTGGAGTTCAATTCCTCCCTCTGACATCCACCAATTGTGTGCCCCTGATTGTCAACTAACCTTTCAGGGCTCTAAGTAACTGTCTAAGACAAGAATTCTTTGGCTAGTGTCTGTGACCTTGTTTGTTTGTCTTAAAGCTATACTTGAAAAAAAATGGTTTTCCTCAGAAATCTTATCTTATATGCATTTAAAACTTGATACTGAGAAGAGGTCCACAGGCTTTATGTGACTGGCAAAGGTGTCCCTGACTCGAAAATTTCCTAAGGTTATTTAAAGAGAAGGGGAAGGGAATAACACCCACATAGCATCTATGTGCTGAACTCTTGTCCCATCAGGTCCTCACAACTCTGGACAACATGTGCCATCATGATCCTCATTTTTCAGTTGTGCCCAAGGTCGGTAAGTGCTGGTAAGTGTCAAAGGCCACACTGGAACTCAGATCTTCTTGACTCCGGATCCAATGCTCCACCTACCACGCCACCAGCAGCCTGAGAAGACAGTCTGCATTGATGGACAGAGTCTTCTTCATCCAAAAGCTCCCTATAACAACAAAATCACAGGCCCAACCCCTCCCTACCTCTCAGTTCAACATTATCTTACATGTGGAATATTCTTTCTTTTTTTTTCCAAAGTACTTTTCATTCAAATTATCTCAAAAACTAACTTCATTCAACATACATGATACACATTTTTTTCCCTTTTGGTTTATACATTTCTAGCTTTTCCTAACATATTCTGTGCCATTTAGAGCTCACATTTTCTTTTTGCCAATCAGATTAAATCACTGAGTGTTTCCAAGGCTTACTCTTCTGTGCCCCATTTGCAGCCTTGATCTTTGCCATTATGTTCATTAGACATCAGACATCCACTTCTTCCATTTCTATGCAGCTTAGACTGTGCCTTTTCCAGGAGGTTTTATCCTTGAGTTCACAAAGGAGACAATGTATGTTTGCTGACATCACGTACATGCCTGTTTGTCCAAGAACAGTAAGTTTTTATTCCTTGAATGGTTTGGGAATGAAGAGCTCTGTTAACTGTGTTAAGTGTTTAAGGCTAAGAAACTACAAGAAATGCATGGATCATGAGCTATAAAGAATCGTAACACAAGAGAATACGCTCAACACCAATATAGAACCAAATTACGTTCAGTATTTCTTTGGTCATTTCGAGACTATTTGAAGATTCTACAGCACCTCAGTTATATCAGAAATGGGAATGACAATGCTAACATGTGTAGGCAGGAAAAGATTAAACTGAATCTGTACAGCCCAATGACACACTTTGAAAGTAACTTTTAAAAATAAAATAAACACCTTGACCCTTTCTCATAAAAGCACAATGTAGAATATGCAAAAAAAAAAAATCCAAACCCAACCATAATTCAAGTGGAATAATTTCTAGATAAACAGAATTTTAGTGTATTACTTTGTAGACAATATACAGGGTATCTCAAAAACTCTTGCTGCAGTTTTACCTATTAAAGCTTTTAAACTAAACTTTTAAGTTGCTGAAGCTTAAAACAGCACAAAGACTTCTAGGACACTCTGTATTAATATCTATATTATGAAGATTAGACTGTAAGCCTCATGAGGCCTAAGCATAATTTTTCAGCTCTCTCTTCACCCCAAACAGCCAAGTAGTTTCTGGTCTCTGTGGACACAATAACAAATAATAACTTATATCTGATGATTTCAGTCCACTAATAAAATTTAGCCTGGACTAACCTTTGCTATGGAAACATGAACGCACTTGATTTTAAATTTATTCTTCTTCTTTAGCAAGGATAAGGTCTAGGGAGAAAAATGGCAAATGCTAATACCAAACTAATTTTTTGCCTAGACATTTTGGGACAATTTTAATTTCAATGCTCTATTCCAACCCAACAAACATTCATAAGAACCTACCATGTGCAAAGCACTGTACTAGGTGTTAGAAATAAAAAGTAAAATGAAAATCTGTCCCTGTCCTTACATTCTCTTGAGGGGGATATAAAATGTGAATACAAAATTATTAGTATGAAATTTTTTAAAGGAAGAAGAGAACTAATATCTAGAGCAATCAGGAAAGGCTTCTGGTAAGAAGCGGCATATGGGTGAACTTCGAAAGAAGGGAGGCATTGGAAGAGGCTGAGGTGATGACAGAGTATATTCCATGAATTGGCGGAGGGGAGGAGGATTTCACTTGGAAAAAGGCACAGAGACAGGAGATGGAATCTCAATTTGGGGGAACAGCAAGCAGGCTTATCTGGCAGGAATGTACCATGTGCAAAAAGGAACAATGTGAAATAAACTTCAAAACAATGACAGACTGAAACCAGACTGTAGAGAGTGTCAAATCCCCCACTAAGGTATTTTATGCTAAACTTAAATAAAGACATTGAAGTTCTTAAGTAAGGGTATAACATGGTCAGAATTGTGCTCTAGGATAATTCTGGCAGCCAGGTGGCAAAACAGAAAATTGTGAGACAAAGTCAGGAGTCCAATTAGGAGACTATGCAATACTCTAGATGGGAGATAATCAGGGTCTGACCTAGGGTAATGGCCATAGGAATGGAAATAATGAAATAGATTCAAAAAGATATTATAGAGGTAGAATTCTAAAGGCAACAGATCTGATGTGTGGATAAGGGAAAGGGAAGAGGCAAGAATGACTCTCAAAGATCAAAAAGATTGTGGCATCCTTATTAGAAACAGGGAAACAGAGGGATGGATTTGAACATTAGGATTTTGGACTTGTGGAGTCGGAACCTCCAACTGTGAGCTAGTGAAGACACTGAGAAGACACATAACTGGGAAACAGATCTGGGAGCTGACTGCATAGAGACAATAACTGAACTAAGCTAATGAGATCGTTAAAAGAGGCTGTGAGGAGAGAACGGAGAAGGGGCTAAGACGGGTCAGAGGTGTCTGGCCATCAAGGTCAGACAAAGGCAACTGTGGGCTAGGGAGACAGGAGGAGAGCAGGGACCAAGCCAAGTCATGAAAACCAAGAGACTAACCAGGAACAAAAGACTCAACAGAATTTAAATCTTGGGAGAAAAAAGGATTTAGGAAGATAGTCAACAGAGTCAGATACCACAGAGAGGTCAAGAGGGAGCAGGGTTGAGAAAAGTGATTCCAAGACTGCCAATGACCTTGGAATAAGTAGAGTCAGTTGAGGGTTAAGGTCAGAAAACAGACTGGAGGAAGTTGAGGAATGAATGGGAAGAGAGTATGCGGAGGCAAGAAGGGTCAACGACCTCCTCTACAAGTTCACGTGTGAGAGACAGAAAATACAGGGCAACATTTTGACAAGATAGTAGGGTTTTATTTGAGGACTGGCGAGACCTAACTAAGCATCTTTGTAAGCAGCTTTGAAAGAGACAGCATATAAGGAAAAAAATCAAGATAAAAAGTCAAGAAGGATCAATGGAATGAGCTTCCAGAGGAGACTAGTGGGAATGGGATCAATCACACAAGTGAATGGACTGGTTGGAATATCATCCACTTTCACCTCTGATTCTTTACAGTAACCCACAATTTCAATTAGAGTGCCATAAAAATAAAAACTATATAAAAGACAACATTGGAGGCTGAATTTCATCAAGTTTTTTATCAATGTTACCTTTCTTTATGAAATACTCTAAATATAAAAGAGATACAGTGATAACTGCCATAATTACACCTCCCAGCAAGCTGCCTCCACAAAGGCAATATCCAGTCCCTATACCAACAATTATTTAGTTTCTTTTAATATTAAGACTAGTATTAGGGGGGCAGAGACAAGATGGCAGGATAGGAGCAGCAAGCAGCCACCTCAAAATACCCATAAAATATGACTCTAAACAAATTCTAGAGCTCTAAAACGCACACAAATATACTTCCCGCTGAAGGCAGCTGGGCTGGAAGGGACCATCTCAGTGCTGGGAGCCCAAACCAGCCCAGCCTGAAATGGCAGCTTGGCCCTGGGGGCGGCCTGATGAGCCGAGCCCAGCTGCAGCTGGAGCATCAGGACAGAAGATCAGCAGCAGCTGTGGCAGTTTCCAGAATTATCAAGCCATAAGAAAAAAGGACTAAGTGAAAGGTCAGTGGAACTCAGCTAAAATTGGTGAGAGAAAAGTGGGTCCAGCCAAACTGCCTCCAGGGCAAGGAAGTGGCAGAAGAGGAGGCCCTGCAGCCGCCTCCACATGGCTGCTTCAGAGCTCCCAGCCTGCAGACTGCAGGGGGGGCCAAGTGATCATTCGGGGCCAAGTGATCATTCAGAGGCCAAGTGCTTTTGCATTGAGTGGCCTGGATCCAAATTGTGGTCTTGGGTGGTGGTCCTGGGGTGTGTTTTCAGGAAGCCAAAGCTAGTGAGGGCTGCAGCAGCCTCCTAAAATGCCGGAAGCTGGGGAAACCCCAGCAATTTGGGACAGAGCTTTCCCCTCTGGAAGCAGAGTTCCACAGAGCTAAAAAATCAGTGACTGACCAACCATGGGCAAGCAAAGGAAGCAAAGTAAGAACAGCAACCAAACTCTAGATTCCTTCTTTGGGGAA
>JAQQSU010008688.1:0-12882 GCA_028627135.1 Pseudochirops cupreus
TCTTTCTTTCTCCCTTCCCTTCAAAGATTCTTAAAGAAGAGAAGGCTCGAAGAGGTGAGGAGGACAAGGGAGAAGGGAAAAAGAAGAAGGATATGATCACTAGTTCAAATATTAGAAAAATAAGTAGAGTTATTCTACTCCTACCTCAGTTTGAGACCTTAGTCAAGTCACTTTCCCTCTCTTGGTCTCAATTTCCTTACCTGAAAAAGTAGGAGATTTAATCAGATGCTTCCTGAGGTCCCTTCATGCTATAAAATCCCATGACTCTGAGAAAGTATCATATTCAGCCCAAACATAACTAAGATGTTTCGTGCAAGAAATCAGTAATCATGTTATTAGAGTCAATTGTTGGTTAGTTACATGTAGGTTATTTTGTTGGTTAACGGTGACAATTTTTTAAAAATTCTGACTGGCTTTTCCCACCACTCAGCAGACTTCTGGATTATCTCTCTGACATGAGGTGGCAGGAAATGAAAACCCTTTAAATGTCAGTCTGGGTAAAAACAACTCAAAAAGTAAATCTACCAAAACCACGTAATGCATTCCCAAACCAAAGAGAAGTTGGTTTTTGGATTTTCCTCTGTTTTGGATTTTCTGTGGCACTGCTTCCCTCTAGCCATGCAGATAATTGAGAATTTAATGCAAAGTTGTCACTATGGAAACCAACAACAAACGACTCTGCAGGCCAGGCAACCTTTGGCCTTTCAGGGTCTAAACCATTCTCTGAGAGTATAGTTTACAGCCAGAGAGGAACAAGAATAGTGAACAGATCTAGGATTTCACTAGCATAGGGCAGTCCCAAGTAAGAAAATTCCTGCTACCAATTAGGTGTGCACCTTCTCTGCAACCTATAATCTTTGCCTAGAGCAGTGGTTCTCAACCTGTGGGTCACGACCCCTTTGGGGGTCAAACGGAGTCACCTAAGACCATCAGAAAACACATATTTCCGATGGTCTTAGGAACTGAGACGCCACTCCTCTTATCAGTCTCCAGGTGGGTCCTCCCACATGCAGATACACCCACATACAAGTATTAAAGGGTCGCAGCATTAGGAAGGTTGAGAACCACTGGCCTAGAGCAAAGAGAGATAAAATTACTTTCCCAAGGACACACAACCAGTAAGTGTCAGAAGCAGGGCTTAAATTCCTGTCTCTATCCATTGAGCCATACTATCTCTCTTACTGTCAGAGCATGCAATAATACCAGCTATAATCATGTATTAGGACAGTTTATCAAAAGACTATAGATTTCAAATTAGAAGGAACTTCATGGGTCATAAAGTCCAAACTTCTCATTTTACATAAGGGTTAAATTAGGTCCAAAGAGGTTAATGGCTCACCCAGCTAAACACAGCTAGTAAGTGTCTGGAGTAGGAATGTAAAAGTAAAGAGATTAGAATAGAGCCCTATGATAACTGCTATTAAAAAATACTCTGCAAAAGCACTACTTCAGTGCCTGATAGTGGCATGGAGGTGGCCTTGTGTTCCCAAAGTTTATGACATCAGAGGAAAAACCCCTGGCAGATTCTACCAAGCTGTAAAGACTTCAAGTATGGTCCCAGGAATAGACCATGTCAACCACCCAAGGGCCACACTAGAATAGCTAAGTCTAGAAAAGTTTCGTACCAACAGGTTAGTTACCACATGCTCAATGTTTTGGTCATGGCCAGCCATGAAGCAGAGAAAAATTCAAAAAATGACTCTGAGTCCTCTTGGGCCCCTTTCTGCTTTTGTGGTGGCAGTGGTGTGCTAAGTGTTCTAAGAATGGCACAGTTTTTATAGTCTACCCATAAAGGTTGGTACTCTCAGTGTGAAATATTTGTCCAACAACCAATGGCTTAATATGCTACTGGGAAAACCGAACCATTTCCATATGGTTATTCTTGCTGAATAAAATAAGATGGAAAGAAATTGTCTCTATATGATAGGTGTCAAACAAATCAACAAGTATTTACAAGCATACCTCATTTTGTTACACTTTGCTTTATTGTACTTCACAGATTTTGCACTTTTTACAAACTGTAGATTTGTGGCAACTCTGCCTTGAGCAAGTCTCCCGAGCCCTTTTTCCAATAGCATGTGCTCACATCTCTCTGTGTCACATTTTGGTAATTCTTGCAATATTTCAAACTTTTCATTATTGTTGTATCTGTTATGGTGATCTGTGATCAGTGATCTTTGATGTTAGCACTGCGATTGTTTGGGGGCACCATGACCCATGTATGAGACAACAAACTTAATCAGTAAATGTTGTGGGTGTTCTGACTGCTCTACTGACTGGCTAGTCCCCTATCTCTCTTCCTCTCCTCCAGCCTCCCTATTCCCTGAGCAAAACAATATAAAAATTAGGCCAATTAATAACCCTATGATGACTTCTAAGTGTTCAAGTAAAAGGAAGAGTCGATCAATGTGACAAACTTCATTGTTGTCTCATTTTAAGGAATTGCTACAACCACACCAACCTTCAGCAGCCACCACCCTGATCAGTCAGCAGTCATCAACATAAAGGCAAGATTCTCTACCAGCAAAAAGATTATGACTTGCTGAGGGCTCAATTTGTGGTTACCAATATTTTTAGCAATAAACTATTTTTAATTAAGTTATGTACATTTTTTTAGAATAATACTGTTGCACACTTAATAGACTATAGTATAGTGTAAAAATAACTTTTATATGCACTGGGAAACCAAAAAATTTGTGTGACTTGCTTTATTGCAATATTCACTTTATTGCGGCGGTCTGGAACCAAACCTGCAATATCTGCAAGGTATGCCTGTATTAAACACCTACTGTGTGAGGCACCATAGTAGGTATTGGGGATATGAATATAATGAATGAAACAATCACCACTCATGGGAATCTTCAATCATAATGAGAAAGATAACAAAGATGTGTGTGTGTGGATAGACATAAAAAGAATAAACAAAAAATTAGAATATAGTTGAAATACAAAGTAGAATGAAGGCACTAGGAATTAGGAAAGGTTTAGTGGAGCAGGCAGTGGTTGAGCTACATCTTGACAAAACAGAGGGGCTCTGTGAGGCACAGAAGAGGGAGTACGCATCAAGTATGTGATATGACCAGTGAAAAGACACCAAGATGGCATACCACGTGTGAGGAAGAGAGAGAAGGCCAATTTGGCCAGAACAAAGTATGCATGGGAGGAGAAGGTCATGTCTAATGAGGCTGGTAAAATAGGGCCGGCCTGTAAAAGTTCAACAAGAAAGTTTATCTAGGTCATAACGATTCTCCTCAGAGAAATGAATGAAAGTTGGAGGAGTGGGTTTCGCTGCATACCCAAATGCAATAGTCATCATCATTCCAGGGGTTACTTTATCATTTCTCCTAGCAGTGCTCTTGACATTCTTAAGGAGACCACCTGTGTGCTCGTATCTCAGAGGATGAAAAGGTAGAGAAATCCTATGAACTTGACAAGATACTCTGAACTAGTACTTCTGATTAAGCAATTCATAAACCCATTGGGGGTTCTTGATGAAAACAGTAAATAATTATATAAAGA
Source organism: Pseudochirops cupreus (assembly GCA_028627135.1). Lineage (NCBI taxonomy): Eukaryota > Metazoa > Chordata > Mammalia > Diprotodontia > Pseudocheiridae > Pseudochirops > Pseudochirops cupreus. The sequence continues at coordinate 3,520 of JAQQSU010008688.1, forward strand.
AATAATAACTAAATTACTCTGGAAGTTCACAACACATTTTTTTGTGGTTTTTATTAAAAGATGTTCACAGAATTAGACTATTTTGGGAACCAGAGCTCTAAAATAAGTATATACCTTAATCCTTAGTAGCTTGAGAGTAAAGATGGATATAGTGGAGGATCGTGAAAGCAATGTGGGAAAATATGGATTCAGAAATGAAAAAAGTCAAAGACTGGTAGATTATTCAAAAGCTTCATGCTTACAGCTCATGAATAATTTCTTCAAGAACAGAATTGGGAGGTGATGGATGGATATGGAAGGCACCTAAGAATATCAGAAAAAAAATTTAAAAAGAAATTGATTCTTAGAACATAGATGCAATGACTGGTTATTGACACAGGAGACATTTCAGAATGTCTAAATTCTATCAGATTGTCAACTTGTTAATGCAAAGGCCAAAATCAATACTAAATCAGAAGAATAAAAAATGTGAAGTCGTTGATTGTAATTCTACTAACCTATTTAACCAAGCTTCTGAAAAATGAGAAATTGATAAAAGTAATGACACAATCTGTCACCAGTTCTTAGAAAACAACAGCTGCTATGAGGAGGTCAGAGGAACCCAGAAATCTCACCCAGCACATATTTGATTTCCTTTCCAAGAGGAGAAATATGTCAGTCAAGGTCTAAAATATGAGCTCATTGGCAAAACATAGCAAAGATGGATGATGGAGATTACATAGAGTGTGGCCTACAAAATAATCAAAGTCAGTGAAAAGGAGCCTACAGAAAACTAAAATAAGACTTAACTTAGAGTTTAAGGATGGATTGAAGGCTCAGGAAAAAGAAAAAACCATGACATGGGACAGATTTGCAGTGTTTCTCTAGTGATCTCTTCTCATTATCAATTGCAAAGGAATTACATTTGGGCTTCACATCCCCAGGCTCCAATGACCTTTGTGAGGAAATTCCTCTTCTGGAAAAGGAAATGATGGAATCAGGGTTAGGATTAGGATAGACCTGATGAAAGACATGTTGCATATGTGTCAAATGCAGATATGTATTCTGGAGGCAACATGGTTTTAGAGACATTCAGAAATTGATATGTAAGATACCACATAGAAGATTCCAAAAAGAATGAAGATCACAGGATTATTTTTTAAGTGTCATTTGAAAAGATATCAACAAACTGACCCATATACCTACCTTCTACTTTCTAAAATCTTGGTGAAAATGGTCTGTGTATGCATTGAGGACATTGTTGATGGAAAATATGAGAAGGAAACAGGCAGGTTTTTGCAGAAAGTTTTCTATAATGAGCCACATCTTCATATTCACGATATTGACAGATGTAGAAAGAATGCAAGGTCTTGATTATCACTTTTTTGATTACCAAAAGGTGAACAAACAAGTATCTTTTGACTTGATCAGCACCAACTAAAGGGTCCTCTAACAGCTATTTATCACACATGTGCAAAATCACAAAAACCACTTTTGAGAATACTTTGTCCAGTGATCCTCCAAATATTAATAATAATTTAGGCATAAAATAAATATATACCTTTTAATAAAAAAATCTATGACACGACGTTTAAGGTATTCACCCATGTGAATCTGGATCCTAATCCAAATGTGAGAGAGATTGGATATAAATGGTAAGTTTCTGTAGCTGTTTGTCTTTGCAAATGATGTTGTGCTGACTACATCAAGGACCAGAACACTACAGGGCCTTGTCAATGAGAACAACAGGCACTCGAAAGAGATTGGCCTAACAACTGGTGTGGGGAACAAAATGAATGCAGAATGCAGACTGTACAGAATGTAACATGAAGTTGAATGGGTAGCCCATTGAGTTAATCATGTTAATATATCAGGAGCTATGTCATGGACAAACCCTTCGGTTAGACAATAAACCTGGACAAAAACTAAATAGGAGGGAGAGAGTGGGCTAGATTGCATTTTGGAAAATTGCGCAGCACTTTTAATGATAGTCTGTTACCTACCACTTCCTACTGTGTCTTGGCTGTAAGCTTACTTTCTGACCAAGTCTACTCCACCAGAAACTTGGACATTAGTTACCCCTGATACTTGAACTCTACCCTTGGTTCCCTCCAAGCTCTGACAGGTACAGTTTCCATGCTGTTCTTTTTTTCCTCTTCCTTTCTTCCTCTCCTCTTTCCCCAGTATTAGCACCATACCTGGAACATGTAAGTGTTAAATAGATGTTTTATATAACTAACTATCTATCTACTGTCCTAACATCAATGCAAGTGGCGGCTGTATAGCAGCACATCATAGAATACCATCTCTGAAGATGGTAAGGAACAAGAAGCAAGGGACCTCAGAAGTCACTTGACCCAACAACCTCATTTTAGAGATGAGGAAAGCAGGGCCCAGAGAGGTTAAGTGACTTTTCCAAGGTCACATAGGGAGTAAGCACCAGATGTGGGCTTTGAACCCAGAGCCTCAGACTTCAGACTCAGTGCTCCTTCCACTGTACCACGTTGCCTCACCCAAATTGTAAATTGCTCCAAGGTCAGCAGAGAAACACGGTGCATGTATAAATAGGCCACAGCATGTCGACAACAAGGTCTTAACACAAAGGTGGCCTAAAAGGCATCATATCAGTAACCTAATTGTTGATAATATTAGAATGTAAGCTTTTCGAGCGGAAGAGCTGGTTTTGTCTTTCACCGTATCCCCTGTACTTAATACAGTGTCTGGCCTATAGCTAAGTGCTTAATTAATACCTTATTGATTATTTGGTTGATTGATCAGAAGAGGAAGTGAACTGATCATAAGGTGACAGCAAGGAATAAAAAAGGTCCATAGCATGTAGCCACAAAATGTGAAAATTCCTAGAGAAAGGCCCTCAAGAAAGAAGGAAAAGGTAAGAATTGATCACCATCTTCAAGAATAGCGGCACTGAGTGTTCATATCAATGAACACCATATACACATTAGAGAATAGATCTATGGAGGGATGAGAAGGACTCTAGCTTTTTAAGTTTTTTGTAGTGTAGTACAGTGTTTAGTCAGTATTTGCTGCAATGTGTTGTACATTATGAACATATGGTCAGCCTTGGAATCAAGGAGACCTGAGTTCAAGCCCTGCCTCTGATACATATGAGCCACATGTACTTACTAGCAATGTTCTCCCAGGTCCCCCTAGGCAACTCACAACTCTAAGTAAAATATGGAGGCATGCATAGAACATGGGCTATGGTTACAGGAGAGTTGCCAGTCTTCATAGGTAGAAGAATCTTCCACACACATTTCCCTACATAGGTGGAATCACAGGTCTGGACTACAAAACAGAAAGCATCTGTTTCTGTCAAGGACATAATGCGACTGACAACATAAATATATCCATGGCCTAGCCAGTCACATCATCAAGGACTTACTTTATCAGAGCAGCCCAGAAATAAGAGGTCTCATGCTGGAGCATGAACTTGAACTTCTTGTGTATGACTGTATCCTTTCTTGGAAGAAATAGTGACTGCTTCCAGCCACTGGACTCAGATTCCTTGTCTGAGTGAAAAGGTCACAACAGTAAGAGAAGGAGCCAATTCACACTGTACTCAGTTCTCACAAGGAACAGGTCTTGTTCACTTCCTCTCTGGAGTGAGATACCCAGAACAGGGTCACAAGGAGCTTGAGTTCACATTTCACAGGGCTTCTTGATGGCTGCCATGGAGAAATGCATCATCTGAATGGACAGCAAGAATAGAGGAAAGTTAGGCTTTTACCTGAGACAACAGCTGAGGTTAGCACATGACCAGCTCTGAACCCCAAGACAAGGAGCTGATAGCCTTTCTCAATTGGGAGGGTTGGGCCATAAATATACTGGGCCAAGCCGTCTTTGTCAGAAGGCTCTTGTCTCACTCTTATTCTTTGCTTGTTGGTCACAACCACAGCTCCATTGTTAGCACACTTATCTGCCTAATAACATTCCAAGTGCAGTTTGAAAAATGGGCATTAGACGGTGCTTGAATCTCTTCCCATATGATATTGCTGTCTGATTAAGTTCAGGGCTAATTAATTTCAATTTAATCCAATCCAACAAACATTTAAGTAGAGAGACAGTGTGACATAAAGAGAGAGAGCACAGACCTAAGGTCATATCCTGCCTCTGAACCTTACTAGCTGTCCTTGGGCCAGCCCCCTAACTTTTCTAAGACTCAGTTGCTTCATCTATAAAATAAGAATGGACAAAATTGTCCCTAACACTTTTCAGCTTTAAATTTATGATCATATATGTGGCATGTAGATAGTAGAGTGGATAGAGTGCTAGACTTGGAGTCAGGAAGACTTGATTTAAAATCCTGTCTCAGACACTACTTACAAGCTGTGTGACCCTGGAACAATTGACTTAACCTCTCTCTGCATCCTTTTCCCCGTCTATAAAATGGAGTTGATAATAGCACATACCTCCCAATGTTGTTGTGAGGACCAAATGAGTTAGTATATGTAAGATGCTTTGCAAGTCCTAAAGCACTATATGAAGAAGGAGAAGAAGAAAGAGAAGGAGGAGGAGGAGGAGGAGAAGCAGGAAGAGGAAGAGGAGAAGGAGAAGGAAAAGGAGGAGAAGGAGAAGGAGGAGGAGGAAGAGGAGGAGGAGAAGAAGAAGAAGAAGAAGAAGAAGAAGAAGAAGAAGAAGAAGAAGAAGAAGAAGAAGAAGAATGAGGAGGAGGATAGGGAAGGGGAGAGGGAAGAGAAGGAGAAGGAGGAGGAGAAGAAAGAGAAGAAAAGAAGAAGAAGATTACCTACTTTGTGCAGGTCAATAGAAAATAAAAGCAACATGAAACAAATATTCAGAATAAAATGATAACTCCTTTCAAAAGCTGATCCATTCATCCCTCAGTCCATAGCCTAGAGCCTAGGCACAGTGTATAGATTATAGATAACTATACTTGGAGTAAGTAAGACATGGATTTCCTCAAATTTGCAGTGTGAATATGGGTAAATCACTAACCTTTCTCAATCTCAGTTTATTCACCTGTAAAAATGGAATTAAGAGAAGCCATCCCTCTTAGGGTCATTGTAAGACCCAAATGCAAGGTGCTTTGCAAACCTCAGAGGACTCCACAGATGTCAGTTCTCATCATGATATTATTAGCATAAGCATTATTATCTTGTTTTCATGTTTTATCAATTGTATCCAGATAAAAATGTTTCTAGTATGTCATTTTCCTGTTATTCTTGTATGTTCAATGTTCTGCAGGCTGTTGCACAGTTGGATAAAATAACTGCTTTTTATAATTGAATAAAAGTGTTGGCATGCAAACTCATCTTCTGTAGGGTCACTGAGAGCATCTCAGGGCAACTCAAGCAGCACCCAGGATGGAAGAAATGATATACCTCAACCTTTCCCCACAAAGTTTTGATTTCCTCCTCTAAGTCTCTGAAGGTTTTTCATTCCATGGAACTAGGAGGGTGAGCATGAGTATGTAGTGTGGTGATATCCATCAAAAACATTGTTCTCAAATTTTTATGGATTAATGTTATGTCTGGGCAATTGTGGATAGCAGTTTGATCTGTGATAATGGTCTATTTCCAGTAGAGTCCATTTCTTGGATTCTCAAGAATATTTTGATATCTGTATTCACAGTATGAATATTTATCATCTGTATATTTATTAAAGATAGTGAGCCTCTGATATATCATGTTTTGCAAAACATTCAGTAGGTGTAAAATTTTTGCATGGTTTCTGTCATTTCCTTGAATAATTATCATTGATCACTAAATCTGGTCTCCTAATGTATAATCTTTCTGTAACTTCTGGTAACAATCCCATCATTCTGAGTTGCCATTGTAACCTCTTTGCTTCTAAATAAATAAATTTGCATCATTCAGCTACTTGTTTGAAACTTCTTTGGCAATACATGGTTGAGTTGATACAGATATAGGATGTCAACACTTATTTAAGGTGGGATGGGAGTACTAAATGTGTAGAGACACTCAGGTATAGCACAGATAGATATCTCCCCCCCCCCCCCCGCCCGTTCCAAGAGAGACTTCCATTTCTGCCTTAAGAGAACAGAAGGTCCATGGCTGGGCCCTTGTTTTTTGCTCATCTATCTCCAAAAGAGATATCAGACTCATCCCCCTAAAATGTAGCTGGTCTAGGAGTATAAAAGTTTCAGGAGGTGGTCATTCTTAAAGATAATCCTTAGCTTGAAATTGTCAATTTAATGCTCATCCACCAAGCATTAGTGACACAAAAGACCACCATAAATAGTGAATATTGAGTAGATATATTTATCCAAGCAAACACCAAACAAAAATCAGAGAAGTCTAGAATATTAGAATTTATTAGAATGTTGGAATATTAGAATTCTAAACATTAGGTTATACCAAAGAAGAACATTCAAGAGTAAATAAGCTCTTTAGCTAGCAGTGAGCTTGAGTCTTTACTCATACCAAGACAGCGGGATTAATTCATCCAAAGAAAAGTTTTTGAAGTTTCTAGAGAGGGAAACTGAAAATTGAGGATGTGTTGCAGAGTCAGCTTCCCCTACACATCTGCAGCTTCCAAAGCCCTTCTTTTTTATCATCTGTCTGTCCCAAAGAGTCAATTGGAAGTCCAAGACTACCACCAATTCCTCCCCTTCCACACCTCAGCATTATCTCCACTAATTAGGAGTCACATCTCATTCTGAGTAGCAGTAACACTCAAAATACCCCAGGCTCAGTTGGAAGCCTAATTACATAGATGGAACCTATGGATAACTTTTTGATTCTCTTCTTCAATCATAGCCATTTCATAGCTCCATCAGAAGTAAAACACTTCCAGTTAGAGTGTGTACCCATTGTCGACCTTTACTATTACTAAGTGAAGTATGTTAATGTGTTCCAAAAGTATTTCTGTATATTTTAAACCTGTTTGTTGTGTGCTGTAAGCTTCTAAAAGTCCTCTTTCTTCTTTTTGATGAAGTACTGTGAATCTTTCTGCAGCTACCTTAAGGCAATGTCATTAATATCCTACAGGGTTTTGTGCAGGTACACTTCAAATTTTCTGTTTTGTCGTACCAAAAGTGTACATGGAGACTGATACTGTATCATTGTTCTGAATGTGTTCTCCATCTTGACTTTTGATTTCAAAATGTCAAAAAGTATTATTATTATTATTATGGCAACCCAACCATTGAGTATTAAAAAGCAGTTGGCAGCATCTTGGGGTTCCTTAAAAATTATATTGGTGATCTCCACATTTGTTATCTTTAGATGAATCTTTAAACAACCATCCCTACCATTTGTATCTCTAAGGAAATAACTGCTTTGACTTCTAAGAAGTGGTGATGTGTATCTTTTCACACATAGGGGAATGAATTCTCTACTTTTTGAATCAGAAGGAAGATACTATGTTTGCATGTAATAATGCCTCTGGATGGGTTCTATAGATGTCTTCCTAAAGCATGTAGCTTCTTGAATCCCTTAGAAATTACTCAGTACCTCAGAATTGTAAAAACATTTTACATTTCTCCCAATAAAAGTATTGCTACTCCCATATACATATCACATATTCAACATTCCAGTCAAACTGTCTCCCTTGCTGTTCCCTAGACATGATATTCCATCTCCCATCTCCAAGCCTTTGAATAGGCTATCTACCATGCCTGGAATTCTCTCCATCTTCTCTTCTGAATCTTGGAATGCCCTGCTCCCATTAAGGCTCAATTCAAATGTCACCTTCCACAAGGGATCTTTCCTGATTTTTTAAAATAATTTGAACTTGGTTAGAGGAGCCAGGGAGATCCTTGCCAAGTGGACTAGGCAGCTTAGCAGTATTGTTGGCTTCTAAAGCTCAGTGGTGGTTGCTACTTTCTTTTCTGTGCATTGTCTCAGGCTCTGGGCAGAGAATAAGCTCTGAGCCAGACCTCTGAGGTTACCATGTGGTAAGGCAGGCACTGGTAACCACAAAGGGTAAAAACCACTCTTTGGGAGATGCTGGTGGCTTAACTATTTCTTTGGCTCATTGGTGTTGATAAGCACAAAGCATGGGGGCCAGACTAGCCCACATTATTTTCCTGTTGGTGGTTAAGATTCTGTTCATCTGAAAGCTTTTCCTTATCTCCCAAGAATCTTTCCCTCCTCTTTCTGGGAATGAACAGAAGGTTGTCACAGAAGTTATTCCCATTTCTGCTGGGCTGAAAGTCTACACAGAGGGATTCTTGTTTAATTCTAACTATTCAACTGACAGTCAGCATGGGATAGAAAATGAAGAACTGGTCTTGAGACCAGGAAGAACTGTGTTCAAATCCTACCTCTGACATATGCTGGCTATGTATGTCTGGACAAGTTACTTAATGTTTCAGTGTTCCAGGCAATACTCTAAAGCTATAGTTCCAGAAAAGATGCTTACCTGAAATGACAAATAGAGTTTCATTACTAAGAATTCTACACAATTGGATCACAGATACAATCCATATCTCTGTAATAATAATAATAATTATTATTATTATTACTATTATTATGTGTAAATACATACATATATTCAACCCACATTGTTATTTTTGTTTTTAATTTTGCAAATCTTATTTTTTAATTAATATGCCCTTCCCATTACATATCTCCCCATCAAGTATTTTTTAAATCTTTCATATGGACATAGTTCAGCAAAACAATTCCTACCTTACCCATGTCAAAAAAAGAAAGAAAGAAAAGAAAAGGTGTCTCTGTATCTTAAAATCATTTTCATGACGGGGGGACAGGAGAATGGTTATAGCCGTAATAATTGTTTTACTGGACTTGAGTGTGATATTAGACTTACTCTCCTTGTTACCTATCAGTAAAATGAGGTCAAGGTTCCTAACACACAAAAGTACAAATATTTGCCTTGCCTCTGAAAGTCTGAATCAGTCTGATATTCCCTCCTATCTAGAGGCAAATGTTGGACTGGAAGAGCTCTGCCATCTTAGATGGCTCCATAGTTCTGTAAGTGTGTGCTTAGAAAGAATTGGCATCCTTCAGTAAACATACATGCCATATTTGATCAACCTTCTACTCCATCAGATTCCATATTCACACCATGAAATGCCTCCTTCGCTTCATTCTCAATTTCTCCATTTTTCTGATTACCAACAAGTCAGCCTTCATGATGAAGCTGCCTGAACCCTTTTAGCTTCTGCCTAGACTCAGTCTGAAGGCTCTTTCTGTTATAGGTAAATAAGGATAGTGAAGGAGACCAGACCTCTCATTTCACTGTCATAGGGCAATCCTGATGAGGAAACTTTCTTATCAGTTGTATCGGCAAGCACCCCAGCACACCCAGGGCGGCTACTAGCACAGGTTCTTAGATCTGCTTTTCTAAAGGAAAGCAACTCAAAATGGGTTAACAATCTTACTTTAATCGATCAAATATCATTTACCTAGTTCAGGGGGA
>JAQQSU010008689.1:0-12882 GCA_028627135.1 Pseudochirops cupreus
TGGTGGCAAAAATCTGGAAATTTAGGGGATGCCCATCAATTGGGGAATGGCTGAACAAGTTATGGTATATGAATGTAATGGAATACTATTGTGCTTTAAGAAATGGGAAGGCAATGGACTTCATAATTACCTGGACAGGCTTATACAAATTGATGCTGAGTGAGAAGAGCAGAACCAGGAAAAGTTTGTACACAATCACACACATCATATGCGTGATGACCAACCTTGAAAAATTGGACTCCTCTCAGCAATGCACAGTTATAAGACAACTCTACAAGTCTCAGAATGGAAGGAGATATCTATATTCAGAGAGAGATCTAGAAAGACTAGAGTTTAAGTGGAGACTGAAACAACCTACATGCTATTGCTCTTTTCCATGTTTGGTTTTGTTTCTTTTTTTCCCATTGTTCACTCCATTGGTTACCACCCTTCTATATAACCAGACTATCATACAATGTGAAAGTATTTGCAGATCCTATACATGATTGCAGGCCACCATAGGGAAAAGGGGGAAGGGAGGGGAGAAAATTTGAAACTCAAGAGATTGTGGAACTGAATCTTGTTAACTAAAAGTAAATAAACAAGTCAATGAAAAAAACATCTAAATGAAATGTGGTGTTACGTTACTTAAAAAAAAAAATTCTGCAAAGGAGTCCATAGCTTTCACTAGACTACTGAAATGTTATAAGACACACACAAAAAGATTACGAAGTGATCCTTTAAATTATCTTTCACAGTAAACCAGTCTCAACTTAAATATTCCCAGTTATGAGCACTCTCTATCCATTTAGAAAAATGTACTCCTTAATTAAACAACTCTAGTTGTTAATACCTTTTTTTTAATATTTAAACTAAATTAGCAATTTTCATTCAATGATCTTAGTCCTGCTCTTTGGAACTTCACAAAAGGTGTCTTCTCCTTTCTTTTCCTGAAAGTCCTTCAGATATTTTACGGAGCCTTGAATATAACTAAAGGTTAGAAAATAACAACAACAACAAAAAAAAACTTTAAAATTTTTCTAGTCCCACAATCTTTTATTGATTAGGGAAAATCCAGAGATGTCAAGTGACTTGGCCAGTGTAGTAAGCAGTAAAGGTTAGATCTGAATTCAATTACTGGGACGCCAAATCCAAGACTCTTTACGCAATTATATGTGCCTCTAAATAGTCTCATTTCCTTCACCTGAGACTTTGTGAGATGGTTTATAGATCCTGGTGACACTCTTTTCAACATACGCTAGAGTACATTCTTCCTGATATCCAGAGAGCTGAATTGAATTCACTAATCTGAATGTGGTATCACCATCACGGAATACAGTAAAACTTTCATTTCCTTTGACCAGAGTCTCTAATAGAAAACCTCAATAGCACATTAGGTTCTTATTTCATCCATATAACCCATACTGAAACTCACAATCATCTTTAGTTCTCTTTTCATAGGAACTACTAACAATATCCTTTGTTTTCTAGCACCCCAACCACCCTTGCCTCCTGACAGCTCAGGAGGATTGAAAAGTCCCAAAATGGAACTTGTTCTTCAAAATGAACCAGTGAAGACTAGTGCACACCAACTGCTCTACCATCCATGTCCTAAAGCCACTTTTAAGCAAGCACCTTGCACTTGATTTCTTGGTTAATTCTTGGATTGTTTTGTTTTGTTTTTCTTTTTTTTCCCCTCTTTCTTTTTATCACATATTCAGACTTGTCGTGAATCGTACATTTGCCTCTCCTGGTCTAGTTCTCCTTGATAAAAATTTCTGAATCATTGTCTCTAAATTCCCTTTGTTGGGCTTGGTTTCTGACTAAGAATACCTAACATGACATAGGCAATAGATCCCCATGCTTATATGAGCAACCAGTGCTTCTAAGCATTGACCCGATTGTGGCACCACTCCTATTTTATTTCATCTCATGTACCTGTGTAATCGAGTTTAACCTTCATTCAAGATATTCCTTTATTTCTCTTATTATTTTAGTGAGCATCATTCCACATCCTTGCCTATTAATATTTCTTTTGTTTGTTTTATTTTTGCTTTTTGGAGGGCAATTGGGGTTAAGTGACTTGTGCAAGGTCACACAGCTACTTTTTTTGTGTATTAAGTGCCTGAGGCCGAATTTGAACTCAGGTCCTCCTGACTCCAGGGCCAGTGCTTTATTCACTGCACCACCTAGCCACCCCTATTAATATTTACAATCTTTATATTGTTTTCTATATTTTATTATTAACTATTTAACCTAGTTTCCTTTACAAGAAAATTGTCATCCAAAGATTTGATAAACCCAGAATCATATCATAAATAAAAAATGTTGAACGGCACAGGATCAAACACTTAAACCTTTTTTCAGCAAGAATTATGCAACATAAACTAAGGCAAAAATGACTAATACTTGCTTATGATAGTTATTTTTAATATTTGCATTTTAGCAGAGAACAACATTCAAACCTAAATTAATTTTGAATGCTATATGTATAGCATAATACAAGTAGAGAAATGGTAAGATAATTGCACAAATAAAAAACAAAGTAGAATGTCAAAATACAAGAAGGGTAGAAAGTACCAAATAAAATTGTAATTTGTACTAATTCCCTGATGTTTAGTGCATACTGGGATGATGCAATTATCTCTGTTATCATATATAGATTGGGTCTAAATATCTCTACTACGATGTGTTTTCCTCCACTCTAGCCCTTCATTCATTTCCTCCTATCATTAGCAGTCTGTCCTCTCCTTATGTCAAAAGCTTGATGTTAGAATGGCTAAGAGTAAAAGATTAACTCTCCATGGTACAGGTTCTTTGCAATTTCTCTACCCTGGCAATTATAATGATAATGGAATTGGAAGTTCTTCCATGCCCCTTGAATGTGCTGACATAGCAGGAAGGGGTTGATCAAGAGAGAAAGCTGGAGCCAAGCTAGAGTCTGTGCTGTGGTAACTGAAAGCAGTGGCAGTGGCTGCAGTTGTGACACAAACTTCTTTCTTGTTGAGCCAGCCAGAATCCGTGCTAAGAACTCCTGATGAGGACTACCAGGGATGAGAACTGTGGAGGGGCCGGAGCTGCTGGGAGCAAGCTCTCTGGAGGCTGAGCAGTTGTTATGAGTGAAGCGAGGAGGATCTTTGCCTAAAGTAGCCTATCCTTTTTTGAAAGTTTGAGAATGTGGGTGTTTACTACATTAACGGCATGTGCCAACTTCATAGCTACTATGTTAGCTTCCACTTTCTGGTTTTGAGACTCAGTTTTCTGGTATTTAAATAAATGTTCCAGCTATATTTCTCATGTAGAGAGTCTGTTAACATTTTGTGATTAATAACCATATCAGCATACTTATAGTTACTGTAGGCATTGCGAATACTGCGTTGTTGATACAGCAACTGAGTGATTTTCTAGGAAATTCTGTGACCAACCATCACTGTCCTGAGGGGAAAAGTAGATACTTCATCAGGATTCATAGATAAGCAGAGTGATGTGACTCATGCTATGGAGCAGCAATATTTAGAATGTAGAAAGGAGTATATCAGAAAAGATAACTCAGTAGGGGAAAGTTGTTAAAGAAGCTATAGAAGAACTCACATACCTGCTCAGTGCTCCCAGAGGTAGAAAGCTTTGAGAGGTTCTTATTGATACTGTAGGGAAAAGTGCTGCATTTAGAGGCCCCAGAAATGAGTAGGAATCCTACCTCTGTCATTTACTACCTTAGGCAAATTCTTTAATCTCCATGGGGTCTTAGATGATATTACTTATCTGTAAAATGATGGAACTAGAGTAGATACTCACTTAAAATCTTCTAGCTCTAATTTTTTTCAATGAAAATCCTTTATACCCCTAGAATAGATCACCACAAAAATATATTATAAACAACTCAAAGCTCTATCCTACCTGGAAAGATGGCTGATGGACACATTTAGGAACCTCTGAGTCCCTCTAGAGATGGGTAAATTGTGCCACCATTTCTGTAAAAAAAAATATATATTCTAGAAAGGTAAGATGAGTTGAATGTGTTTTGCTTTTTTAAAGAAATACTTTGGAATGAGATTTTTAAAATGCATTTTACTTAGAAAGTAAACCAACAAAGAATTCAGTTACTGTAATGATACTGGGATTTGAAGATCTCTCGTGCCCCTTGAACTTGCTGATGTAGCAGGAAGGGGTGGAGCAAGAGAACACCACAACCAAGCTAGCCTCCATGCTGTGGTGACTGGAAGCAGCAACAGCAGCAGCCGTGGCTGCGGTTACAGCACAAACTCCTTCTTCTTTGAGCCAGCCAGAATCTCTGCTGACTCCTGATGAGGACTGCCAGGTACAGGAACTGCGGGGGACGGAGCTGCTGGGAGCAAGCTGCCTGGATGCTGAGCAGTTGTCATGAGTGAGAAGAGAAGGATCTTTGCCTGAGGTAGCCTGTCCTGTTTTGAAAGCTTGAGAATGTGGGTGTTTACTACTTTAACTACATTTACCAACTTCATAACTACTGTGTTGGCTTTGACTTTCTGGTTTTGGGACTCAGTTTTCTGGTATTTAAATAAATGCTCCAACTATATTTCTCATATAGAGAGCCTGCTACATTTTGTGATTAATAACCATATCAGCATACTTATAGTTACTGTAGGCATTGTGAATACTGCATTGCTGATACAGTTACTTCTCTTAGTAAATAAAAAAGCATATTTACTGGGAAAGCTGAAGAAAAATACACAATGTGCTTGAGAATATGAAATGTGAAGAAAGACAAAAACCTTGAGGAAAATGCTTACATCTTCTAAAATATTGTGAACATATTTATTTTTCCAGTTATTCCTTCGTGTTGAATGATTAAAATCCTTTTTTGTGAGAGAACAAAGTATATGTTCATATGTACTAACCCATTTCCTTCCAAAATGAAAAAAAAAAACTAATATACTAATATATCAAGAGAAAGAATGAAATGTTTTCCCATTCTAATACATATGTAGCAATTAGTTTGAACAAGCAAAGACCTGGTTGTTGGAGGATAGGGGGGAATCAAGGAGTGGAAAGGGAAGGAGAAAGGATGAGATGATAAATATCTTCAAGTATTTGAAGGGGTGTTACATGGAAGAGACAATACAACCTCTCTGGGCAATGAAAATTTTCCCACATTTTCCCCACTAACCCTCATTACTGACAATATCAAAGGTCTTGATCAGATCTATGAATGTTGTGTACAGACCTCTGTTCCTCTCCTGACATTTCTCCTGGAGTTGTTGGAAGCTAATACCATATCAATTGTCCTTCAAGCCTTTCTGAAGGCTGATTTGACTCTTAGGTTAATTTTATAATAGCATACTTTCATGGGTCCTACATAATGGTAACCAATGGAGTGAAGCAGGTATGTGTGCTAGATCTCATGCTTTTTAGCATGATGCTTTCAAGGATGTTGTTGAACTCCTTCTGTGAGGATGAAAACAGCATCAAGGTCAGCCACCACACTGATAGTAAATTATTTGACTTTAAGAGATTATAAGCCAAGACTAAAGCTAAGGGAGAGTAGGTGAATGGCTTTTTCTTCATTGATTATTATTCATTCAATGCAGTCTCTGAGGCTGAGATACAACAAAGTAAAGATCAATTCTCTGCTACAGGTGCTAATTTTGGCTAACAGCACCAAGACAACACAGGTGCTCCATCAGTCAGCATGGTACCATCCATCCATGCAACTATTGGTTATAGCAAATGGGGAAGTTTTGAATACTATGGATAAGTTCACTTACCTTGGCAGCATACTTTCTAGCGATGCACATACGGATGATGAGATTATTGCACATGTTGCCAGAGCTAGCTCAGTGTTTGGGAGGCTTCAAAAGAAAGTGTGGGAGGGAAGAGGTATTAGGCTGCCTACCAAAGTAAAGGTCTACAAATACATTGTGCTCCTCATTGTTGCATACCTGTGAAACCTGGACAGTCTACCAGTGCCCTACCAGAAAACTGAGTTGCTTCCATTTGAATAGTTTCAAGTAGATTCTGAAGATCATCTGACAACATAAGATACCAGACCAAGGTCCTTTCTTGAGCTGAGACATGAAGCATTCAAATTCTGCTACGTAAAGTGCAACACTGATGGGCTGATCACATTGTTCAAATGTCAAATATACATTTGCCTAAAAGACTATTTTATGAAGCACTCACAAGGCAAGTATTTGTATGGAGAACAGAAAAAGTGAAACAAGGTCATTCTCAAGGTCTCTCTGAAGAATTTTGGAATCAATTATGAGACATGAGAGACAGTAGCACAAGAAAGTGCTGTGCTCTATGAGCAAAGCAGAATTGCAGTAGCTCAAGAGAAACATGAGATGAGCCAATTTAGAGACATCTCCACTTCCAATGTTCATACAAACTATTTTTACCTGGGCTGTGGTAAGAGCCTCCCAAACTCATATTGGTCTGATTAGTCACAGCTGAACACACTATACCTTAAGCCCAACATTATGATGTCATTTTGATCCTCTGAGAACAAAGGACAACAACCAATCAACATAGCAGAGAGATTAGAATTACTTCACTTGCAGTTTTTATCTCAGTATAAAGAAGGGGAGGAAGTTCCTAACATTTAAAGGTATAAAAATGTAGATTAGCCTGGGTAGGAAGATAATAGTTTCTATTCATCAGAGTTTTTCAAAAAGAGACCTGACTGACCACTTCTTGGAAGTGTTGTAGAAAGATTCTTGGTCAGGTGTAGACTAGTCTAGGTAAGCCTCAGAGTCTTTTCTGGCTCTAAAATTCTGTTTTCTGTGAATTCAGATTGTAACATTGAAACATATACTTGACTTTTATTTTTTTAGTAAACAAATACTGAAGACATCTTCTAGACCTCAATGGATTTATGAATATAGATGACAATCCAGATAACATCTCTATATCCTACATGGTGCTTGTCCATGTCTCTCTAAAAATCCTCCCTCGAGGGTCCAACTAATGCACTGAAGATCCTCCTCTCATTATTCTAATTTTGTTCATACATCATTAAAACACTTCTTCATTTCTTATTATTTACTTGAGCTGAAAGTCATAGACATTAATCAAATAATAGTGATCAGGATTCCAGATTTTATGGTGAATGCAATCATACACCTTTCTCCTGGTTCTCTTGCTTGAGAGAATAACTATTCCTCTGGGCCTTTTTTTCCCAATTAATAAGCACTCAATTTATCTCCCCATTTCAGTTAAATAAAAATTCAAAACTAAATGAAAGCCCTTCTGAAAAGTATGCATTAGCAAGAAAAAAATGTTAGAAATGGGCACATGAAAAAAATGCAGGCCTCATTCTGTACATTGAGTATCTATGTGTCTTTCTAACCACTCTGCAAATTCCAACAATACTCATATAGTGCTCCTCTTGTAGTAACAGTACCATGCCCCTTCTTTTTGGATAGCTGTTTGCCTTGCATTGCCCTTTATATCCCCTAGAACAGTAGTTCTCAACCTGTGGGTTGCAACCCCTTTGGGGGTCGAACAACCCTTTCACAAGGGTTGACTAAGATCATTGGAAAACGTATTTCCAATGGTCTTAGGAACCATGACACTGCTCCTCTATCCACCTCCAGGAGGGTCCACCCACATGCAGATAAGCCCACATATGAGTATTAAAGGGTCGCAGCCTTAGGAAAGTTGAGAACCACTGCCCTAGAACTGAATGTTCCTCAGGTGTAGTTCTGACTCATTAGTATAAGCACCACTTCCACTGTATGACCAACTTACTGCCTTCTCTCATCCACATGTAGTCTTTGATACAAAAGATATACCACCTAAAATAAAATTGAAAACAAGATTATTTTAAGAAACTCTGAAGATATATTTTCTCTGAAGCATAAAATAAGTTATTTTCCAAGCAAATCAATGTACAGCTATAAAATGGAGGTAAAGCATTCAACTGTCATTCTGTAGCTGCGCCATTCACCTGACTAACTAATGGGATTCAGCAGGTCCTTCATCATTTGGCATAAGAAAAATAAGGTGTTAGAATCAGAAACTTGGAACAGCATTAATAGCACATTGTGTATAAATTCAAAATGTTCATCCTTTCAGTGATTTTATTTTCCTTTTGGAACACTTAAACACTTTCCATAGGTCTGTGTCAGGCAGATTATTAATTTTTGCCTTCAATTCTCCAACAGTGCTTCCTCTCATCTTAAAAATGCTTGCCTTTGCTTCTATGTAGCCCCCTGGGACAAACCATACAATTTGGTGGGGGGCGTAGGCCTCTTTGATGTTATACTTAGTGAATGTGATTTTCTACATTGATTCATTTGAGATTACACATTCTTCACTTGTTTTCTTCAGATGCTTTTTATTTGTTTTTTGGCATCTTTTCTTCATTTTTCAATTGCGTGGAACCCTGTGGTATTGCATTGCCTCAGGAAATCTTCAGTTCTCTCTTGTTTTCAATTATTCTGATTTAATCTCAAAGTGGGTTTGTAGTTTTGCTGCTCAAATGATTTCTACTTAGCCTCATTATTAGTATGCAGGGGTGGTGCCAGAAGGGGGAGATTCATCCAGGCTTGTGAGTGAATTTCTAGGCTGATGATGCTGGACTATATTCTAGTGTTTTATGTGTGGGATAGCTTTTATATATCTTGCTATGTCCCTTGACTTCCAGAATTTCTTCTTTCTGCTGATGGAGGATTCATAAGGCCTTGATCTGCAGACATTTTTGAATGACAAAAGGATGACAGTGAAAAATGTAATAAAGGGGGAATGGAGAAAGTGGTTGTGGGTTAGGTAGAAAATGAGAGGTGCTATAAGCTCAGATTTGCTGCATGCTGAACATAAAAACATAGGCTTGATACTTCTCCTCTTAAAACAACCTCTACAATCCACCATTCACCATCAGACGTTGTCCATCAGCACTTCATTCAGAGACCAGACTATGGAACAATCTTTACTTTTCTTTTACTCTTCTCCATGAAAAAACTAAAGGTTATTTGGTTGAATGTTCATAAGGAAGAGGAAAAATTGGCACCAAAAGCCTTTAAAGACTATTAAGAAGTAAAGCTCTACTTCCCGTGCTTCTCCATGGAGATTATAATTCGTACTGCTTGAAATGAAGGAAAGTAAAACAAATGTTCATAAAACCTTGATTTTTACCTCCTTTATGTTCCAGTGTCCTCTTATAAGAAAGTCTTTGGGATAGAAAGCTTCCAGAATAATTAAATAATTTGATCAATAATGTAATAATATATCAGCTGCATACTCTTCATCCATTCTGTTTCCATTTGTGCTACAGATCAGTGATTTTGAATTTTTGAGAGAAATTTCAAAATGGAAAAAGACATAATGGGGGTGGGGCAGAAGTAGTATAATCACAAGCTAAAAAAAAAAAACATAGTAGGGCAGAGCCAAGATGGTGGAGTGAAAGCAGAAACTTATCTGAACTCTTGTGTGAATTTTGTCAGTAATCTCCAAAAAGTGAATCTGATTGGATTTTAGAGTGACAGAACCCATTGCAAGATAAAGCATGGCAGATTCAGTGAAGGACAGTGCACATATAGGGCTCACAGGGAGAGTGTGGATCACACAGACTGCAGCAGGGTGGATCTGAGACCAGACCACAGTGGAGCAAGAGTGAGCCCCAGCTTGGCAGACCTCTTACCATGGGAGAGAGGATGAGATGGAGCTGGGTAAGAGAAAGCACAGGGCACATCCACAGACAGCAGCTTCTCCTGGGGCTATCAACCCACAACCTGGATGATTAAAAATCACCAACCTGAAATTCCAGGAGCCAGGTTGGTAGAGTAAACCCTAGCTGCTCTAATCCCTCTCCCTGCCCCTGAAAACCCAGAGATTATTGGCCCAGTGTAAAATCCTGAAATAGTGGAACCAGCCATAAGCTTGGAAGTCCTAGAGGAAGGGTATGACTGAAGCTGTTCCCAGCATGAAGTGAAGGGTGGGAGGCATCCCAACAAGTAACATCTCAGCTGACCAGTGGGAGATCCCAAAGCCCAGGGGGATAGAGCCAGCAAGCACTAAAACCAGAAGCCCAGGTATGCCTTAACACAATCAAGGAAATCTGCAGACACTAGCGTGGCAGGCTGCCAGCTGCTGAGCCTACCCAAGCTCTAGCCCAAGGGCACAGAGCCATAAACCTGAAGTAGTCAGATTACCCCCTCCCTGTCACCTTACTCTGTGAGCCTCGGGGTAACCCAGGGAAACACTGGATGTCCCGGCCTTGGCCTCAGTCTAGACATCCAGAGGCTACAGTATACAAAGTCAACAACCAGGGCCCTAGCTCCTAGCTTGAGAAACATGGATCAGAGCCCTCTGTATCCCAGAAACAGAAATCCACATTAAAAGCCAGTTAATAGGCAATCAAAATAGGCCAGAAGCAACCAAATATGATTGAATCCGTTATTGTGAACAAGAAGAATCGCTATCAGGAAAAACCATCAACTCTATATCTACACCTGAGACCACAGAAGAAAATATGAATTGGTCTCAAGCCCAAAAAAAACATTCTTGGAATAGCTCAAGAAAGGTTTTTAAAACCAAATTAGAGAGGTGGAAGATAAATTGACTTGTTCTTTTAAAATTAAATTGACAAAAATGGGGAAAAAAATCTCACTGAAGAAAGCAAATCCTTAAAAAGTAAAACATGTGAACTGGGATGAGGGGTTCAAAATCTAACTGGAGACAATACTTCCCTAAAAATGAAATCTAAACATATAGAAAAGGAGGTTCAAAAACTGAGGAAAAAAATTCACTAAAAATTACAATCAGTCAAGTCAAAGCTAATGACTCTATGACACATGAAAAATCAGTCAAACAAAACATAAAGACTGAAAAATTAGAAGAAAATGTAAAATATCTCACTTGAAAAATGGCTGGCCTGGAGAACAGATCTTAGAGAGAAATTATTGGTATGCTAGAAAGCCATGATGAAAAAAACAACCTGGACAACATGCTCCAAGAAATTATCAAGGAAAACAGTCCTGAGGTCCTAGAAGCAGAGGTTAAAATAGTTATTGAAAGAATTTACTGGACTCCTCCTGAAAGAGATCCCAAATTGAAAACTCAAAGAAACGGGCAGAGTCAAGATGGCAGCATAGAAGCAGGAAAACTCCATGAGCTCCACCCATAACTACCTCAAATACCTATGAAATATGACTCTAAACAAATTTTAGAGCTCCAGAACCCACAACATCACAGAGAAATGAAGATCCTGCTGAAGGCAGCCCAGCAGGCAGATGGGAAGGGTTCATTGAAGCCAGTGAGCTGAGACAAGTCCCTCATAAACCCACAGCTGCAGCCCCAGGGCAGCCAGGACAAGCCACAGCTGGAGCTTTCAGGAAAGTGAATCATCAGCAGCTGTGGTGCTTTCCAGAATTATCAACCCATGAGAGCCAAGGACAAAAGGAAAGGTCAGTGGAACTCGGCTAAATTTGGGGGAGAGGAGTGGGTCTGGCACCTGCCCTCAGAGCAAGAAGCTCTGCAGCACTGCAGCCACCTATATGTGGTTGCTTCAGAGCTCGCAGCCTGCAGATTGAAGGGGGGCCAAGTGACCATTCAGAGGCTAAGTGTTCTTGCCTTGACCTGCCTGGAACGGGATCATGGTCTTGGGTGGTGGTCCTAAGGTCCATGACTAGTGAGCCAAAGCTGGTGGGGGCTGCAGAGATGGTGGCCTCCTAATAGCTCCGGCAGCTGCAAAAATCCCAGTGATTTTGGGACAGAGCTGTCACCTCTGAAAGCAGAGTTCTACTGAGCCCAAAAGTCAAGTAATTGACTGGCAACACGAGCAGGCAAAAGAAGCAAAATAAGCACAACAATCCAACTTTAGATTCCTTTCTTGGGGACAAAAAGAATCAAAGCATGGAAGTGGAGAAAGACAACACAGTCAGAACTACTGCACCAAAAGCTTCCAAGAAAAATGTAAACTTCTTACAGGCCATAGAGGAGCTTAAGAAGGATTTTGAAAACCAAATAAGAGAAGTGGAGGGAAAATTGGGAAGAGAAATTAGAATGATGCAAGAAAATCATGAAAAAAGAGTCAACAACCTGACTGAAGAAGATAACACCTTAAAAAATAGACTAACTCAAATAGCAAAAGAGTCCCAAAAAGCCAATGAGGAGAAGAATGCCTTGAAAAGCCAAATTTGCCAGATGGAAAAAGAATCTGTAAAGGTCACCGAAGAGAACAATTACTTCAGAATTAGAGTGGATCAAATGGAAGCAAATGATTATATGAGAAATCAAGTTACTATTAAACAGATCCAAACAAATGAAAAAAATAGAAGGCAATGTGAAATATCTCATTGAAAAAACTACTGACCTGGAAAATAGAGCCAGGAGAGACAATTGAAACATTATTGGACTACCTGAAAGCCATGATCAAAAAAAGAACCGAGAAATCAGCCTTCAAGAAATTCTCAAGGAAAATTGCCCTGATATTTTAGAACCAGAGAGCAAAAAAGAACTTGAAAGATTTCACTGATCACCTCTTAAAAAAGATCCTCAAAAGAAAACTGCTAGGAATGTTATAGCCACATTCCAGAGTTCTGAAATCAAGGAGAAAATATTACAAGCAGCCAAGAAGAAACAATTTGAGTACTGTAGAAACACAAACAGGATAACAAAGGATCAAGCAGCTTCTATGTTAAGGGACCAAAGGGCCTGGAATATGATATTCCAGAGATCAAGGGAGCTAGGATTAAAACCAAGAATCACCTACCCAGTAAAATTGAGCAAAATGTTTCAGGGGAAAATATGGTCATTCAGTGAGGTGGAGGACTTTCAAGCATTCTTGCTGAAAATACCAGAACAGAATAGAAAATTTGACAGTCAAATATAAAAGCATGAGAAGGTAAACATGGAAAAGAAATCATAAGGAACTTATCAAAGTTGAACGATTTACATGGCAACATGGAAAAATGAGAATTGTAA
>JAQQSU010000869.1:0-16944 GCA_028627135.1 Pseudochirops cupreus
TTCCCCCTGAACTAGGTAAATGATATGTTTGATTAAAGTAATATTGTTAACCCATTTTGAGTTGCTTTCCTTTAGAAAAGCAGATCTAAGAACCTGTGCTAGTAGCCGCCCTAGGTATGCTAGGGTGCTTGCTGATACAACATCTGGGACAGATTCTGAAACCCTTATATAAAGTTACTCAGAAGAAATACTAATTTGATTGGGGACTTCAGCAGAGTAAAGATTTTGAAGAAGGAAAGGCTGCTATACAATTGGCCCTAGATTTATGGCCTAAGCAAAATGTCTCCGTGGAATTACAAGTGACTGTACAGGATGATTAAGCAAACTGGAGTTTATGGTAAAAACAATAAAGCTGAAATGTACCCTTAGGATTTTGGTCTAGGAAGCTCCTTTTATCTGGAGTTCAATATACTACTTTTGAAAAGCAGTTGCCAACTGCATATTGGACTTTGGTAGAGACCAAACAATTGACTCTGGGACATGAAGTGATATTAAGATCTAGAATCCTGATTATGACCTGGGTAATGAGTACCCCAGTTTCTCACAGAATTGGACATGCACAAGAGGCCAGCATAGTTAAATGGAAATGGTATATTCAAAATAGAGCTAAAACAGACAAAAGTGGAGTTTCTGCTCTACAAAAATCTATAGCAAACATTGATACTGAGGGAAATGATACACATCCCCTAAACCAAAGCAACAGTTGGTACTGTCCTTGGTAAAGTGGAATGAGGGATTTGATGGATTAACTGAAGAAGAGAAGAAATAAGCATGGTTTATTGATGGGACAGCAAAATATTTGGACCATAAAAGACATTGGGTAGCCTATAACCATGTCCTAGGCAGATTTTGGAAAGTACTGGGACAGGTGGAAGTAGTCAATATGCTGAACTTATGGCAGTACATCAAGCCATCAAAATTGAACAAGGAGGATAGAGTGATATATTTACTGATTCTTGGGGGTACCTAATGGGTTAGTTACATGGATGCCCATATGGAAAAATCAAAACTAGGAAATTCATGGTGAACAAGGCTGAGACAAAGAATTATGAAAACATATGGGCCATGTAGTTGTTTACTGATTTGTTAGTTTTTTATGTAGGTGCTCATGGCCACATCAAAATGACCACACTACCCCAAATCATGAGTACAATGCACATGCTGATTTACTAGTGAAGATTGCTGCTCAACATATTGTCCCTATTCTGACACCAACTGATGATCTGTTACTAGCAAAATGGCTCCATCAAATAATCAGTCATTGTAACTTGGTAAAAACAAGGAGCAGAGGAATGTTATATATGTCAGTTGGAAAAGCAACACACTGTTCCTCAGGTAGTAACTGGAGAGAGAGCAAGGGAAAAAGTTCCAGTCCAAATTTGGCAAATAGATTCTATTGGACCCCTACTCCACGATAAAGGATGCAAATTTATATGTACTCGTGTTGACACCTATTCAGATATACTAATGCAACAATGCAACCCAGAAAAAACCTGTAAAACTCCAGATCTCATAAGTCTATATTATGGAACCCCAATACAGATTCAAAGTGACAGTGGGTCACATTTCAACATTAATGATTTGAAGAGATATTGTATATTAAGCAATATAGAATGGATATGTTATATTCTATATTATCCACAAACATCCGGGTTAATTGAAAGAATGAATGGATTATTGAAGGAACAGTTGAGGAAGTTATGTTCTAATAATTTGTATCAACATTGGAAGAATAATTTGTTCACTGCTTTACATAATTTGAATAATAGACCATTGGGAGAAAGTACACCTCTAGCCAGAATGATGACCCAAATCTGCAAATTAGAGAACAACAAACACATAATTGAGTATTAGACTATGAGGCCCAATGTCCCAGCACCATATCCAGGAACACCTGGTTCAGCAGGATATGACTCACATTGTTTGGAGGACTTTTGTTTGGATATAAAAGAAATAAGAAAAATTTCTGCTGGAATGTGTATAAGAATCATTAAAATTATTTTGCACTGATATTACCTAAATCAGGATTAGCAACTCAAGGAATACATGTAATTACTAAAGTAATAGAGTCTAATTATCAAGGAGAAATTATTGTGGTATTACAAAATTTGGGTGAAAAACCCATACATTTTTGTAAAAATGATCAAATAACTCAAGTGATCATTATTCCTTGTGAAACAATATCCCTTGTGAAAACTGACCCTCCTTCTGAAATAACTTTCAGAGGAACTGAAGGGTTTGGTTCTACTGATAGAATAAAATTAGGAGCTAAAGTATGGGTAAAGTAGAAGTCAGATGGTGTTCCAAAGGCTGTAGAGATTATTGCACAAGGGAAAGATAATACTGTAACTGTTGTTTATTTAAGAGAAGATGATTACCAAATTGCACCCTTAACTCATATATTCTACTGTGAATGAAGCTATGATAGTGGGTTCATGGACTCCAGAAGCACAGCTGACCCTGTATCTACACTGCTTCTGGTTATTATCTCCTTGTTTCTTTTTGTCTTTTTATCTGTTAAACCTGTTGGCTAGATTTGTTTCCTGCAGGCTTAGTAGCCTCCACCTACAGATGCCTGATCACTTAAGCTGGATGACACCCTCTGTCCACAACAGTGATGTGTCACCCCTGGACCTGGTGTGTTGACCAAGCACTGGATGGCAGTTAAAGAACTGATCCTTGAATGGAACCTATTGGGTCAGGGGCAGCTCTGTGTCCAATTTCAGCAGGAAGTAGCTATTGAAAAAGAGACCTTTGTCCTTTACCTCAAGATTTTGAACTCCACTTGTTTGATGGAGGAATGATGGGGTGCTTGTGCTCAAACCCTACCCTAAGATATTGTTCTTTGTGCTTATTTTGTGTTATGCCTGTTATATTGTTGTAAAATTCTGTTGACACCAGTTAACCCCAAATTCCCATTAACCTATGTAATGGAGATGAAAGATCTTGGGGCCAATGTACTATTAATGTATTTTTGCTTAATGGGAAGATCTTTCCTATTAATAGGCCCATGTGACCTACTTGAGTCACGTGGAAGCCTGAATGACATGAAGCCTGTGGTGGGGGAGCTTGCTGAATGTGTAGAACAGGAAGAGTTGGATCAGGAAGGGTAGAAGAGGAAGAGGCAGAGCTGGAGCAGAGCCTAGAGCAGTGGTTCTCAACCTGTGGGTTATGTTCAATTTAAATCCATCCTGCATATCAGATATTTACATTACAATTCATAACAGTAGCAAAATTACAATTATGAAGTAACAACGAAAATAATTTTATGGTTGGGGGACACCACAACATGAGGAACCATATTAAAGGGTCACGGCATTAGGAAGGTTGAAGACCACTGGCCTAGAGGAAGTTGGTTAGAGGAGTTACAGCTCTGGGGGAGAGAAAGGAAGCAGACAGCAAGCTGTGAGTGAGAGGTTGTTTGTTTGTTGGAAGGCCCTAGTAGGGGGAAGGCTTGGGGATGTCTGTGCCCCCTACATTGTTATTGTGTATAGATTTCTTTGTTGCCATGAAGGATTTGGCTTTCTGGTGTTGGGATTAGGCTTTCTGGTGTTTGAATAAATGTTTTGGTTCTGTCTTCCATGTGGAGAGTCTATTATATATGTTGTGATTCAGAATTACATCAGCATATTCACAGCCACTGTAGGCACTGTGAATATTGGGTTGATGCTTCAGAGCTGGAGTAGACACCTAAGGTGCCTGAGAGCTCTCAGTCTCTGATTCTGAGTTATCAACCCCAAACATCAGCATCCATGCCTGCAAGTGAAAGACCATTTTCTCTCCCCAGTCATTCAAATAGGAGAAGGAGAGAGAAGGAGAAAATAGCCTATGGCCCAAAACACATGTATTCTTCTTACTTAATATGAGTTTTAATGTAGTATTAAGTCTGCAGGTTTCAGGGTACAGGGGGTATGGAATTCAGTGACCTTAGCTATGTTAACTGGAGGGATGTAGGGTGTCATTCTAGACATTGTAGGCCCTGGGCCCCAGGGTTGGCACTGCTCAAAAGAAAGTACTAAGAGTATTAAGAGTCCAGCAAGTGCTAAAAGGGAGGGAGAAGGAGACAGAGACACAGAGACTGGTCCCCTCCAGCATTTGCCATCTTCCTTTTCTGTCATCTTAGCCAAACTGATGAGTATGGGGTGGTATGTCAGGGTTATTTTCATTTGCATTTTTCTAATTACTGGCAATTTAGAGATTTTTTTTTTTAGTATGGCAATGGATAGTTTTCATTTTTTCCTCTGAAAATTGCCTACTCATATCCTTTCACCATTTATCAACTGAGGAATTTCTTCTGTTCTTGTGAATTTGACTCAATTCCCTGTATGTTTTAGAAAAGAGATTTTTAGCAGAAAAACCTGCTGCAAAGATTTTTTCCCCAGTTTCCTGCTTTTCTTCTAATTTTAGCTGCATTTATTTTGTTTGTGGGAAAAAACTCTTTAATTTTATGTATTCAAAATTATCTATTTTACCTCCCATGAACTGCTCTATCTCTCGTTTGGTCATAAACTCTTCCCCCATTTGTATATCTCTCAGATAATTTCTTTATAATTTGTTACGATGTCACCCTTTACGTCTAATCATGTATCTATTTTGAGTTGATCCTAGGATTTAGTATGAGATGCTGATCTATGCCTAGTTGTTGCCAGATTACTTTCAAATTTGCCCAGAAGTTTTTGTCATATAGTGCCCCAATGCCTGGGATCTCTGGGTTTATCAAACACTAAGTTATGATACTTGTTCAATTCTGTGTCTGGTATATCTAATCTCTTCCACTGATCAAACTCATTGTTTTTTACCCAGTACCAATTTGTTTAGACAATTACAGTTTTATCATATAGTTGGAGATCTCATATTGCTAGGTCTCCTTGCTTCCCTTTTTTTTTTCATCTATTCCTTTGATAATCTTGACCTTCTTGTTCCTCCAGATGATTTTTGTTAGTATGTTTTTCAGGTCTATTAAGTAATTTGTTGGTAGTTTCATTGATATGACATTGACTAACTAAATTAATTGATGTAATATTGTCATTTTTATTCTATTAGCTCGAGCCACTGAGCCTAACTGGGAAAAGTATTTTGTCATTGTGGTCATATTGGTATTATTATTATCCCCATTTTACAATGAAGGAATCTGAGGCAGAAGTTCAATAACTTACCCAGAGTCACACAGCCAGTAAATAACTGGGGTCAGATTGAAATTCAGATCTTCTGGACTCCAAGGACAGTGCTCTATCTACTGCACCACTACAGATACCAAGCTGTCTCTAACCTGACTTTTAAGCCTAAAATCACAGGACTTTTAGGGGTCTGTTACCTCACAAAGCTGATTCCTACTAAGATTAAGCATCAAAACCTCTAGGTTTGGCCTCTACCCTCCAGCTGGGTGTAATGCCATTCAGGAGCAGCTTTCCAAAAGAATGCTACTATGAACAGCTTTTAAGGTTCTGATTACACAGTATAGTGAACACTCTATTTATTCTATAACAAATCAGAGCAAAACATTTACAGAAAATCAAGGTAGAGCATTCACAATATTACAGCTTATCACAGAAAATCAAAATATAGTATTCACAACAGCTTATCACAGTAATGGCCACATAGTTTCCACCATAGTGGCCACAAAGTTTTGAACAAAGAACAATCATTTCAAAGCACAATACTCAAAGTCTTCCACTCATGGGGCACACTAAGTTACCTCAATCAGTCACTTATTCAGCAATCAATTACTAAGTATCATTAATCACTTAAGTACAATCATTAGAAAACACACAGACCCTCCACCCCTAGATCACTAGTAAATTTACAATTCCTCAGTCAGTATACAGTATCCAAGTAAAGTCTTCTTTCAGCTTGACTCAGAGTGGTCTCTCAGATTCCCTGGATCCCCTTCCATGGTCCCAGCTCCTACATGAATCCACCAAACCTGGATTCAGAGGCCCTTGTCCAGTTTTCTGTGCAGTTCCTGTTCCATATTGGAGTTCACAGGGTCCAGTCCATCTCAAATCCTTCACAATTTCTGTTCCAGGGAATTCAAGGCTCAACCAAGCCACAAACAGACAAAGCCTTAGCATATCAGTCATGATTCCTCAGTCTTCTGCAGCTCATTCAAAAAATCAGAATTGCCTTATCCAGCCGGGGGTGGGGGTGGGGGTGGGGTGTTCCCGGGCTCCTGGGCTTCTCTTCAGCCTCCTGGGCTCCTGTTCAGAAGAAGCTTTGCCACCACAAGTTCTCAGGAAATTCTGACTGTCTCTCTCTTCTCATTGCTCTTCTGTAGCTGTTCTGTCACCAGATTCTTGTCCCAAGAAATTTTGACTGTCCCTCCCTAGGGCTTTTCCTTATACACACCCAGCATTAACTTCCTGTTTCAGCCCACCCCTTCCTGTTACAGCAGTAACAGGAGACAGGAGTTCATACCTTCTGTTTCCCCAACAGAGGCTTGATCAATTACTAAATGCCAAGTACCTACTACCTTTGCTTAACTTGAAACAAGGTGCTAAGTACCTGCTTACTTGCCAATACAAAAAGGAGTCTTTGAATTCAAATTAATTACCATTATACTGGGCTGATCTCCTCTCCATTCCAAGATGCTCCCCCCAGTCCATGCTTATGCACAGTCCTTCTCACCTGGAATGTCCTCTCCCCCTTTCATCCCAAATTAAATTTCCCAGAAAGAATTATTTTCTTGGTGTAAAAGTGCTTTTGAAGAGAGGGTCTCTGGCAGAGGATGAGAACAGAGGCAGAGTAAGTTCCTCCACTCCTTCAACACTCCCCAAATAACCTTTGATGACTCCCAGCCATGTCCTCCCATGCCATGGCCATTGCTGACAAAGACCACACACCTCCTGACTCAATGTCTTCATTTTAACTCCGTCTGTTGCTCAAGCAGGGGACCTCTAGGCTCTGTCTTGGCAGCCCTCGAATCTGTGCCAGTCTAGAAACACCAGTGTCCCCAGGGTAAGGAGCACCAGTCCAGCCAGGCCCACTTGAATGAAGTAGTTTGATGGAATCCTGGGAAGTGAACCATAGAGGGATAGACAGGACTGCTCAGATCCAAGAGCATAGCTAACTGAGTACAGGGAAACCTGGGAGGTGGCTACATGAATTCAAGGGACATCGGCAGCTGGGAGAAGGAGAGGATAGATGCCTGACTCTGTTTCAACTTTCTTAAAGGAGAAAGTCAAATGCCAAGATATTTTTTAAATACTGGAAGGGAGAAAGAGTGCCAGGTTTCCAAAACAGCTGTGGGCTAGAACACCTAGCTACAGGAGAGATGGGGAGGGAAAGGAAGGGCTAGAGGCCAAGATGCCTAGATACCAAAAGAAATTGAAGGCCAGGAGATGGGGTAAGGGGCCCCTGAGAAGTCTATGGAACAGGAAATGTGGTTTCATGAGGAGGTTAGAGGGACAGCATTTAAGTTCCTGGGACCCCTCACCTGACCCGCTGATGAGCAAAGGACCACTTCTCTGACACAGGGAGCTATGGAGCAGAGGTGATATAGCAGCAGCAGCTGGAGGTGCCAGGCTGAGGGGCCCTGAAGGGGAAAGTCATCCCAGGGCTGGGCAGAGCTGAGGAACTGAAAGGGGCCCCGGGAGGCTCCCAGGATAAAGAGCAAAGCTCTGTCCTCCCAGCTGGCCATGGCAGAGCAGGCTTCCATTGATGCCTGCCACCACCACAGGACTTGGCTTTGCCACTAGCCAGGGCTTAGACAAGATTGCTGGAGAAGGAAAGGGGGATTTAGGGCCCCCTCCACTCCTGCCTTTCTGTCCCTTTAACCCTCCAGCTCTGTCCCCCCAACCCTGAATTGTTTGATTTTTTTCTCCTCAATATCTCCATGTCCCAATGTAGGGTGACAGGAATCAAAAGCCTGAGGCTCCAAGCCCAGCTCTGTCCCTGACCTGCTAGGTGACCTCTGACAAATGACTTTCCCTCTCTGGGGACACAAGTTTATCATAAAACAAGGGGCTCAGACTGTGTCTCTGCAGCCCATTCCAGCTGGAACATCTGGGACTCCATCACTCCATGTGTGTCTCTGCCTTGGTCTCAGACTCCTCAATTGTCTCACTGTTTCTCTGCCTCAGTTTACCCATTAAGGGATGCCAGAGTTGGGTCCCATCTCTAAGGGCCCTTCCAGCTCTGAAGTTCTCACATTTTAGGTAGTAATATGAGCCACTGTGGTTGCTGCCACTGCTTTTTCTGGGACCTCAGCTCTTTCTCCTCCTCCTCCTACCTGAACTCCAGCCAGCTTCAGGCTTTCTAGTAGATGCTACTCCAGATTGGATCAGCAAGCCTTGCATTCTAGTTCCTTTGGATCCAGAATAATGATTTCCCATTATGATAAACCTCTTTGTTCAGTTCACATTTTCTCTCTTAAGAATTTCTGACACTTTTGCTTCTTTTGTCATTTTCTTGCTGTTTTGATGATAATTTTGTGGCATTGGATGGACTCTTTTGTGACTTCTCATGGTACCCTTTTCCTGGAGGCCTCAACTATTAAACTCCTTCAAATGGAGGAAGATTCCCAAAGAATTGAAAAGTTCTGAGTATTTTACCATGACCATGCCAAATAAATAAAGGCAATGAAGAAGACAGAAGTCATTGTCAGCCGCCCACCAGCCTCACGTCTCTTCCTTGCAAAGCCATTATAAGAACAGTCTTTGCACACCTAGAGGACAGACACTACTAAAAATAGAGAAAGGGCAGGATATTGCAAATTCATTCCAGAGCACACAGTCATGAGACTGATTGAAAAGTAGAGCATGTGAGATCCCATGATATGGACTGGGAATGATTGTTTTAAAGGACTAATGGCTCTCATCAACCCAACTATCTCCCACCATATGTTAAAAAAAGAGAAAATTCTTTGATAGACACAATGGAGACATTTTCTATGAAGTGCAGAGCACTGCCAAGAAATGAAAGCTAAAACAGCAGAAAAGCTTTATTAGAAGGAAAATCAGACACTAATGAAATAGAACCCCAGGACAAAGTATGTAGGAGCCCACAACCTAGGAGCAGCAGGGCCAATTTATGCTTGAGAATTATGAATCAGAGGTTCAGAGAGGGCTTGGGGAGAGAATGATTGGCCTTTCCCAGGAACAGGTGGGCCACAGAAGCAGAATGTTTTGCAGGACCAGCCAACCACAAGGCTGGTT
Organism: Pseudochirops cupreus; assembly: GCA_028627135.1. Taxonomy (NCBI): domain Eukaryota; kingdom Metazoa; phylum Chordata; class Mammalia; order Diprotodontia; family Pseudocheiridae; genus Pseudochirops; species Pseudochirops cupreus. Next base: position 9,153 of record JAQQSU010000869.1, read on the forward strand.
TAAGCCAGTTTGAGGCCCACAGCTCAGCAAGGTCAGCCAGCAAACACCAACAAAGGCCTGAAGGCTCCTGATGGGCTCCTTTCAGCAAACAGACTGACTCTTTGCCTGGTAAGGTAACTCACCAAAAACAGACATGTTAATCTGGGGGCAATCTTACTAATAATAACAGTTGTTGGATTCTCACCTATGTTTATGAGTCACCAGAAAGAAATAAAAACAAGTTATTTCTCCACTGCAAAACCTAATATATACCTACTACATCTAGATATTTAATCAAAACTTTTGAGAAGAAATGGGGGGGGGGAGGTGAAGAAGAGGAGGAGGAGTTAAAGGAAGAAGAGCTTTTGTTGTTGTTGTCCAGTTGTTTCAGCCTGATCTGACTCATCATGCCCTGCTTTGGGGTTTTCTTGGTAAAGATGCTGGAATGGTTTGGTATTTCTTTCTCCAGCTCATTGTACAGATCAGGAAACTGAGACAAACAGGGTGAAGTGACTCGCTCAGAGTTCGAACTCAGGAAGAGGAGGTTTCCTGACTTTCAGCCCTGAGCTCTATCCATTGCACCACTGGAAGGATGAGTTAAAGGAGGAAGGGAAGGAAGACGAGGCCAGAAGAGGTGGAGACAGAAGGGAAGACTTTCTGGCCTCAGCCTGAGCTGGCTTCATTATCGAGCGCCCTCAGTGTGAGAGCCAGAGAAGGGAACTTATTCCTTAACAGAAAAGAGACTTTGTTTTCCCCAGTAGAACTTGGGGATGGAGACCAGAGTCAGTGGAGGGATTCTGGGGGGTCGAGCTTTCAGAATGTATTGGCCAGTCTGTCTGCTGTACACTAGACCTGGAGAGACTGGAAAGGAAAACAGACTAAAGACAAGCTCACCTCTGGGGGCAGTCGTTACCATAGTTAGTCCAAATTTTGACGAGGAGTGCTAGGCCTACCCCTGCTTCACATGCTGAGAAGACTAGTAGGATTAGGGGGGCTATTGATATTGAGAATATGTGAAAGTGTGAAATTAGGAGGGCTATTAGGATAAATAAGGATAATATTATGCCTTCTAAGCATAGGAGTGTTGATATTAAGTGAGATCGGTAGATTAGGACTCCAGCTAGGGCTAGGGAGAATGCTATAGTTAGATTGAGGTTGATTGCTATCATAAGGTACTCATGGGTTATGACCATGGTTGATTGAGCCGAAATCAATTATCTTGGCTAGATTAAGTACCTTATTTGGTTCATTCAAGGCCTTTTTGAATTCATTCGTAGGCTAGGCCTGCTGTGAGGAGGAAGATGAGGGAGTATGAGAGGATTAATATGGACTTTGGGGTTGGGAGTTGAATGGCTCATGGTAGAGGAAGTAGGAGAGCGATCTCTAGGTCGAAGAGTAAAAATGTAATTGCAATTAAGAAAAAGTTTATTGAAAAAGGTAGTCGGGCTGAGCCTAGGGGATCGAAGCCGCACTCGTATGGGCTTGATTTTTCTAGGTATAAGTATAGTTGTGGAAGTCAGAAAGCGATTATAACAATGATAGTGGACAGGGTTGAGTTGATTAGTAGGGTGATAATTAGATTGATTATTTTTCTTTGGTTTTACCCAGAACTTAGTGATTGGAAATCAGTAGTACTAATTATACTAGAAAAATAAGAACCTCATCAGTAGATTGAGACATATAGGAAGAGTCAAACCACATCTACGAAATGTCAGTATCAGGCAGCTGCTTCGAAGCCGAAATGATGGGTTGATGTAAAGTGGAAGTTGAGTTGTCGAAGTAAGCATACTGTTAGAAATGTAGATCCAATGATTACATGTAGTCCGTGAAAGCCTGTGGCTACAAAAAAGGTAGAGCCATAAATTCCATCCGAGATTGTAAAGGATGATTCGTAGTATTCTATGGCTTGGAGGAGAGTGAAGTATAATCCTAGAAGAATGGTGATTGTTAGGGCTTGAATTATATGTTTGCGGTTTCCTTCTATTAGGCTGTGGTGGGCTCATGTAATTGATACTCCTGAGGCCAGTAAGACGGAGGTGTTTAATAGTGGAACTTCAAGTGGATTTAGCGGATGAATTCCGGTAGGTGGTCAGCATCCTCCTAGTTCGTGGGTTGGAGCAAGGCTTGAATGGTAAAAGGCTCAGAAGAAGCCTAGGAAGAAGAATACTTCAGAAATGATGAATAGAACTATACCGTAGCGTAGGCCTTTTTGAACTACGGGGGTGTGATGGCCTTGGAAGGTTCCTTCGCGGATAATGTCTCGTCATCATTGATATGTTGTTAGAAGTATGCATGTGAGGCCAATGGTTAGTAGGGAAATCGAATTGAAGTGGAATCACATGGCTAAGCCGGATGTCAGTAGAAGCGCTGATAGGGCTCCTGTAAGAGGTCAGGGGCTGGGGTTAACTATATGATAGGCATGTGTTTGGTGGGTCATTAAGAGTTGTTGTGTAAGTAAAGGCTTACTAATAGGGTAAACACATAGGCTTGAATTATGGCTACGGCTAATTCTAGGATTGTTAAGAGGAAGAGGATGGTAAATGCGATAGTAGATAGGGTTATGTTGATAGATGATAGAGCTAGGGTTGCAGAGCTAATGAGGTGGATGAGTAGATGGCCTGCGGTGATGTTGGCTGTAAGTCGTACTGCTAAGGCTAATGGTTGGATAAATAGGCTGATTGTTTCAATGATGATTAGTATGGGGATTAGTGGGGCTGGGGTTCCTTGTGGTAGGAAATGGGCTAATGATATTTTTGGTTTGTTGCGGAATCCTATTACTACTGTTCCTATTCATAGTGGGATTGCTATACCAATGTTTATAGATAGTGGGTGGTAGGGGTGAATGAGTATGGGAGTAGCCCTAGAAGATTTGTTGATGCGATGAATAGAATGAGTGATGTTAGTATTAGAGCTCATGATCGGGCTTGTTTATTATGTATTGTCATTATTTGTTTTGTGGTTAAGCGAATTAGTCAGATTTGTAGGGTTTGAATTCGATTGGGTAGTCAACGTTTTGGGGTAGTTAAAATTAAACATGGGAATAGTATGATGATTGGCAGGGTTGTAATACCTAAGATTGAAGGGGTGATGAATTGGGTAAATAGATTTTCATTCATTTTTTTTCCCAAGGGAGTTGAATTTTAGGGCTAGGTTTCTTTTGGTCTTGCAAGGGTGTGGAAACCATATTTTGGTTTAGCATTTTTAGTTGGTAGATGCAGAATAAAGTTAAGAATATAAGGATAATGGTAAGAAGTCATGTGGAAGTGTCTAGTTGTGGCATTGGTTTTGAGGGAATAACTAGTTCCTAGAATACTTATAGTATGCGGTTGTTTCTCAAAGATGATTGCATTATAGAGGATCATTTTTCAAAATATTTTAAGGAGGTTATTTCTAATACAATAGGTATAAGACTGTGGTTGGAACCACAGATTTCTGAACATTGGCCGTAGTATACCCCTGGGCGAGTGGATGTCAAGGTGGCTTGGTTTAGTCGTCCAGGAATAGCGTCAGTCTTTAATCCTAGGGATGGTACGGCTCATGCATGGAGAACATCTTCTGATGAGATAAGTATTCGAATTGGGAGTTCCATTGGAAGAACTATTCGATTGCCTACTTCTAGTAGCCGAAATTGACCTGGAGATAGGTCTTGAGTTGGGATTATGTAGGAGTCAAATGATAGATCTTCATAATCTGTGTACTCGTAACTTCAGTATCATTGATGGCCCATTGCTTTTACAGTTATGTATGGGTTATAAATTTCATCTATTATATAGAGAATGCGAAGTGAAGGTAAGGCTATTAGTACTAGGATGATGGCAGGTAGGATGGTTCAAATGGTTTCTACTTCTTGAGCATCTATTGTGCTTGTATGAGTAAGTTTGGTTGTAAGTATGAGGATAATAATGTATAGTACTAGCGAGCTAATTAGGAAAACAATTATTAGTGTGTGATCATGGAAGTATACAAGTTCTTCTATGATGGGTGAGGTGGCATCTTGGAAGCCAAGTTGTATTGGATAAGGCATATAAGATATATAGGGTTTGAACCTATAATTCAACTATGGCAAAGTTATGTAATGGTTATTACTAATATCTTTGGAGAAAGTCATAGAGGTTATGGGGTTGACTTGAAATCAATTTTAGGGGGTTCGATTCCTTCCTTTCTTGAACTAGGATTTTACATATACGGGTTGTTCAAATGTGTGGTAGGGTGGTGGACAACCGTAAAGTCATTCAATGTTGGTTGTGGTTAGTTCAACAGTGTATACTTCTCGTTTGACTGCAAAAGCCTCTCAGATGATAAATATTATTAGGATAACGGCGGTAAGGGAGATGAATGATCCGATAGATGAGATTACATTTCATATAGTATATGCGTCTGGATAGTCTGAGTATCGTCGGGGTATTCCAGATAACCCTAGGAAATGTTGTGGGAAGAATATTATGTTTACTCCTACAAATATGGTAGAGAAGTGAATTTTTGTTCATAAATCATTAAGCTTATATCCTGTGAATAAGGGGAATCAATGTACGAAACCTCCTATGATTGCGAAGACTGCTCCTATTGATAGAACGTAGTGGAAGTGAGCAACTACATAGTAAGTATCATGTAGGACGATATCTAGTGATGAGTTGGCTAGAACGATTCCTGTTAGTCCTCCGATTGTAAAGAGGAAGATGAAGCCGAGGGCTCAGAGTATTGCTGGGGATCATTTGATGTTGCCTCCGTGAAGGGCGGCTAATCAGCTGAATACTTTTACTCCTGTGGGGATAGCAATGATTATTGTGGCCGATGTGAAATAAGCGCGTGTGTCAACATCTAACCCCACTGTAAATATGTGATGTGCTCAGACAATAAAACCTAGGAAGCCAATAGATATTATAGCTCATACTATGCCTATGTATCCGAATGGTTCTTTTTTGCCGGAGTAATATGTTACGATATGAGAGATCATGCCAAAACCTGGAAGGATAAGAATATATACTTCTGGGTGCCCAAAAAATCAGAAAAGGTGCTGGTATAAAATTGGGTCTCCGCCTCCGGCTGGATCGAAGAAAGTGGTGTTTAGGTTACGGTCTGTGAGAAGTATGGTAATTCCAGCTGCTAAAACAGGAAGGGAGAGTAATAGTAATACTGCTGTAATCATGACTGATCAAACGAACAGGGGTGTTTGATATTGGGTTAGGGCTGGTGGTTTTATGTTAATAATAGTGGTGATAAAGTTAATAGCTCCTAGAATGGATGAGATTCCTGCTAGGTGGAGGGAAAAGATGGTTAGATCTACAGAAGCGCCTGCATGGGCAAGGTTGCCTGCTAATGGCGGATAGACGGTTCAGCCAGTTCCGGCCCCTGCTTCAACTGTGGATGATGCCAGGAGTAAGAGAAAAGATGGTGGTAGGAGTCAGAAGCTTATATTATTTATCCGTGGAAATGCTATATCGGGAGCTCCGATTATCAGTGGAACTAATCAGTTTCTGAAACCTCCAATTATAATTGGCATGACTATGAAGAAGATTATTACAAAGGCATGTGCGGTAACAATTACATTATAGATTTGATCGTCTCCAAGAAGGGTTCCTGGTTGTCCAAGTTCTGTGCGAATTAATAGGCTAAGAGCGGTGCCAACCATGCCTGCTCAGGCACCAAATAATAAGTACAGGGTGCCGATGTCTTTATGGTTAGTTGAGAATAATCAACAGGTGATGAACATAGGTAAAATGGCTGAGGTAAGCATTGAACTGTAAATTCAAAGACAGAGACTAAATATCTCTTTTTACCAATAAATTGAAACCAAGTGTTGAGGTGCTTAGCTGTTAACTAAGATCTAGTGGGATAGATACCCACCAGTTTAGTGGTCAGGCTAGATAGAGGATCCCGGGGCCTCACGCCTTTTTTTTCCCCGACAAGGCGTGAGGCTTGAGGTGTATGATAAAGGCTAGGTGGTTAATCACCTGCTTAAGGCTTTGAAGGCCTTTGGTCTAGTTTAGCCTAAGCCTTTTTGTAGGCTTTGAAGTATATATTATGTTGAATTGCAAATTCGAAGAAGTAGCTGGATGGCTACCGGAGCTTTGTGGTAGGTAGAGAATTTAGCTTAATTAAAGTGGTCGATTTGCGTTCGGATGATGCAAGGTAGAGGCTTGTAATTCTTATTAGTTTAAGATAATGAATATGGGGGTTAGGGGGAGTAATAGGGAGGAGATGATGGTGAGGGTGGGAATTATGTTGGTTGTTTTTGTTTGGGGGTAAGGTCATTGGAGTTTAGAGTTATTGGAAGTGGGGAATATAGTTAGTGTGGTGGCGTAGATGATTCGTATGTAAAAGAATAGGTTAAGGAGAGCAGAGAATGCTATTAGGGTGGCGGTGATGATGTTGTTATTGGTAATTAGTTCTTGTAATACTAATCATTTTGGGGCGAATCCTGTAAATGGTGGGAGGCCGCCGAGTGATAGTAAGGTTAAGAAGATAATAATGGTTATTGGGGTTGATTTGTTCCATATGTTGGTGATTGATTTGATTTTGGTTACTGAGGAGAAATTAAGGGTAATAAATAGGGTTAGGGTGGCTGTGATATAAATGAGGAGGCTAATTAGGATTAAAGTTGGATTGATGAGGGCAATAATGGTTATTCATCCTATGTGAGCAATGGATGAGTAGGCTAGGATTTTTCGTAGGTGGGTTTGGTTAAGGCCTCCCCAACCCCCCAGAAGAGTTGATATAATGGCCAGGATGGCTAAAATTTTTATGTTTAGTGAAGGAGAAATTTGGTATAGTAGGGATATGGGGGCCACTTTTTGTCATGTTAGAAGGATTATGCCTGATAGTAGGGGAATTCCTTGGGTTACTTCGGGTACTCAGAAGTGAAATGGGGCTAGGCCTAGTTTGATTGCTAGGGCTAGGGTTATTAGGGTTGAGGCTGAGGAGTTGGTTATTTGTAATAGGGTTCATTGGTTGGTTGCTCAGGCGTTGTGAATAATTGCGAATATGATTATTATGGAAGCAGTGGCTTGTGTGAGGAAATATTTGATGGCTGATTCTATGGCTCGAGGGTGATTGGGGTGGGTTATTACGGGGATAATAGCTAGCGTGTTGATTTCTAGGCCTATTCATGCTGTAAGTCAATGGCTGCTGAGTAGGGTAAGTGAGGTTCCTATGAATAGGCTGATGGAGATGATGGAAAAAACTTATGGGGACATTAGTATGGGAAGGGTGTGAACCAACATTTTCGGGGTATGGGCCCGATAGCTTGTTTAGCTGACCTTACTAGAATATGGTGTAAAGGAAGCACGGGGGATTTTGGGTTCTTAGGTGTAGGCTCAAGTCCTATTGTTCTAGAAATAAGGGGGTTTGCACCCCTAAGGTTTATCCTATCAAGATAGCTCTTTTATCAGACATATTTCTTAGATTTGGGGAGGGATGCATGATAGTGCGATTGGGATGGAAATGAATCACAGACATAGTGCTAGGGTTATTGGTAGGAAGTTTTTTCAGAGTAGGTGTATTAGTTGGTCATATGGGAAGCGTGGGTATGAGGCTCGGATTCATAAGAATATTAATGTAAGAAATGTTGTTTTTGTTATGAATGAGAGGGTGTTGAGGGTTGTGAGGTTGTGATTGGCACATGAGCCAAAGAATAGAATGGTGGTTATTGCGTTTATAGCGATGATGTTAGTGTACTCTGCTACGAAAAATATGGCGAAGGGGCCTGCAGTGTATTCGACGTTAAAGCCTGAAACGAGTTCTGATTCTCCTTCTGTTAGGTCGAATGGGGCTCGGTTGGTTTCGGCTAGAGTGGAGATGTATCATATTATGGCTA
>JAQQSU010008690.1:0-12882 GCA_028627135.1 Pseudochirops cupreus
GCAAACCACTCTAGGATCTTTGCCAAAAAAAAACACCAAATGGAGGTCATGAAGAGTTGGACAGGACTGAAATGACCAAACCAAACAACAACAATAATAACATAGTTATTCCCTAATATAAGAGAATGGGGAACACATGTATAAGGGAAAAGTAGCAGAGAAGTGTTTTCATGGTTTCCCTTTCCAGAAGTAATGGAAGTATTGATATGATTACTCTTTACAGAGCAAAAAGTAGAAAGAATAGAGAGAAAATGGAGAGTGAATGCATATGGTGGCAGGATAGACAGTTAAAAAAAAAAAGATGGCCAGGATAGATGCATAATGGGGATAGGAAGCATGTTCTCACCTGGGCCAGCTAGATTTAGTGGGCTATATAAGTTTGTGCATTCACTTAATAATCAGAACAGTAGAAGTTCAAAAGCTAAGTAGATTAACTTCCCTTAGTGAGGAGTCACCTAAGGTGTGGTTCAGAGTGTGACAAATGACAAGATGGTCAGAGTGGATGGCTGGGTGAAGTTAAGGAATTTCTTTATTTTTCTAGACTTCTAATGCACTTTACAAATATTTTCCAATAGCACTTATTGGTGAACACAGTTGCCAATGTTCCTGTCTTCATTTTAGAATAACAACTCACATCTGTTTACCAATTTACAGTGATAAAGCATTTGTCTCATGTGATCCTGAAAACAAATCCATGGGGTAACTGGTGCAAATAATATCATTCCCAAGCTAGTCCACAGAATATCTGAAACCCAAGTCATCTGGGTTTCTTGGCAGCAAGGTCTAACAGTGAATAGAGTAACTTGGAGGCAGGAGAACTTGAATTCAAATTCTGCCTCAAAGGCAGTATGATCCACTTCACCTTTCTCAGACTCTGTTTACTTATCTGCAAAATGAGGATCATGATAGAACCTACCTCCCAGAGTTGCTGTAAAGATCAAATCAAATAGCACATGTAAAGTGCTTTGAAACCTTTAGAGTAATATATAAATGCTAGCTATTATCCTTATTATTCAGATTCTGATGCTTAACTACACCACATTGCCTTTCAGAAATTGATAATTATTTGCTAAGTTTAGCTCAGTACTTTGCCCAAACATGTCTTCATCTCACCATTTACTCAAATTATGTTTATAATTTATTATATTGACATGTATCAGCGGTTCAGATAACATGTGGTTAGCTTGCATCTTCTTTTTAGTTGTGCCAACATGTCCAAAAAATCTATTACTTTCATACTTTGAAAGACTTGTGATTACTTTGATGGACATTCCCTAAACCAAAAAATACTGTAGTTTGTGACTTTTAAAAAGTTCAAGAGACTTAATTTCTGGGTAGCCACTTTATTAATAATGCTAGCATTTTATTAATAGAAGAGGTCAGTGGCACTCCTGAATGCCAAAGATCTCTCATAGTGGTGGGTTCCTAGTTTATATGCCCTTGAAGAATGGGTATTCCTGAGGATAGCAATCAACTGTGATTGGTTAACAATTAATGAGAGAATGAATATTACATTGAGAAATGGGCTTACTCCAATGAGGGACTGAGAATGATATCATGTCGCTCTTGGACAAAGAGAATTCCATACCACCCTCAGCCTTGGGAAATCTAGACAAAGGATCTAATTCCACCCAAACTTGCTTGAGTGGAACATGATATCCAGGAATTCAATTTAGATTAGAGATTCCTTGTGAGGTTGAGTGAGGTCTGACCAAGATTGAGGAGAAAGCTAGTTCAACCATCAGAACCTGAGTTTTTGAAATGAAGACTTTAGAAAAACAGGTGCTCTTGATCTCCCCAAATCATTGGTTATTAATAATCATTTCTCTCAAGTTCCTCCATAATTTCCAATAATGCATTTTCCTTATTCGTGTTTTGCCATAATTGTTTTTAAAGGTTATACCCAACATATTGGAGACCTTCCTCTTGCCCTTTTTGTATCTCAAGGTTATAGGTACCAATTTGCTTGTTCAACTAATGTCTCTCATTCTTCCTTTGTGGGGGTAGGAGCAGGGAGACTCTGTTCCTCTAGTTATCCATATCCTTGATATCTTCTTCTGTTCACTTTCATAAAATTCATCATCAATAATATTCGGTAGACAGCTAATACCTACTATGCAAATGTCACCTCCTACCCAAACCCTATCTTGACCAAACTGGCTACCAGTAATCCTTTCCCCAATTATATGTTACTTTCCTTGTATGTATTTTGTTTTTATGAACCTTATATTAATAGAGTATGTTTCTTGAGGATAGGGATTTTTTAATTTTTGTGTTGGTATACTGCAGTTCCTGGCATATATGTTGGTTGAATTAACAAATTTCATATCTTCCCATTGCATTTTAAATTTATTACAATATTAGTTCTTCTGATGTCAGTCTGTTCCATGTCTTGCAGATTCTGGGAGGTAAATGTTGGCAAAGAGATAGATTTTTGCAGTAATGAACAGTTTGGGAGTTTTAGTATTCCCATTGACCCTGTCCCCAGAGTAGGAATGAGGCACATTGGGACAGGAATAGGTATAAGTGGAGGCTATAGCTGAGAACCCTGAATTGTGTGGATTATGATGTCAACAGGAAGGCCAAATTTTGGTGAAACAATACATAGAAGTAACTGTTTTGGTAGTTAGGGGTAAGATGGAAACAACTCTGAGGTACCACATCTCAGTGATCAGATTGGCTGAGATGAAAAAACAGGAAAATGACAAATGCTAGAGAAGATGTGGAAAAACTGGGTCACTAATGCATTGTTTCTGCTGTTGTGAACTGATTCAACTATTCTGGAGAGCAATCTGGAATTGTGCCCAAAGAGCTATCAATAAGTGCATACCCTTTGACCCAGCAATATCACTTCTGAGGTTGGATCCCAAAGAGATTATACAAGTGGGAAGAGGACTCATATGTACAAAAATATTTATAGCAGCTCTTTTTGTGGTGGCAAATAACTGTAAATCAAGGGGATACCCATCAATTGGGGAATGGCTAAGATGCCACATAGACCATTCTTAAAGATTTACTTGAGTTAAGGAAGTAGGAAAGTCTTTTTGGTAACTATCATTTTTCAGTAAAAATACCGTTTGCAATATTTTTCCATTTTTTTTTTATCATTACTTCTTAAAGATCAAATCTGGAGATCTCTAAATGCCTTTAAAATTGTGTTGGTTCCAGCACAATATTCTTCTGTGCATTCTTCTGCACATACTGTGCATGCTGGTGTTCAGTTCTTTACCTGATTTCACTTTCTAAAGTCATTACAATTCTTTTCCAGTATACATTGGCAACACAAGTTGACAGACAAAACTGTGAGACAGTAGTATATCTGTTCCAAATCAAACCTGTTTAACTTCTTTCTGGTTCTATTGACAACTGTTCCCATAACATGACTTGAGTGGATCTCAATATAAAGTATCCACAGGATCATATTCCCCTCAACTGCTTCTCTGTAATTTGTGAGAGCATATGTCCCATTCTTCCAACTTTCTGTCATGCTTTGCAGCTAGGTTTTTACTCGATACCTATGTCACCTTTGCCCGGGAAGAAGGATAAATGTTTACTAGTTAGAAATTTTCTGAGAATACTCGTCATGGCAACTATTTCATACCATATGGTAACAGTCTTCTGTTTTGAGTCAACAATTTGATTCCTGGTTAAGCTTATACAGGTCAAGTTGGAGGTGCTTTACCTGCACACAGTGTCTTCTCATCTTTAACTCTTTACTTTGATGTTTACTTTGACCTTTGTGCTGTCCAGCTGATGATCTGACTATACAAAGAACTAAATCCAAAATTATTGCTACATCTATAATGAGTTGCCAGAGAAACAGGCATTTCATTTTTTTTTAATTTCATTATGTTTTTGCCAAGTCTGGTACCTTTCAACCTTATTCTTGAAGGAAACAGAAAAAACTTTCTTTTCAAAAAAAGTATCAAAAATAATGACACAGGTTTTCTGAGTACTTGACAAGCCTTTGGTCTTTTTCCATCAATGACCCTGAACCATATTTTTGAAGTAGTTCTGCCCCTGTGCCCTTGGTCCTGCATCATTTTGAAGTCACCAGGTACAAAATTATGGATTAATTTAGAGACTCAACAGCAAGACTTTTCTGCTTCATTTTCTTTAATGAATATTGCCATATAAGCTTCCATGATCTTCATAGTAGTCTAGTCTGTTTGTTTATGCCCACTGTGAGCACAGAAAAATGAGATAACTAAATGATCAAGCATTTGATGGTCCTTGTGACTTTGGGTCAAGAGGTCAAACCAATTCTGCCACTGTCTTTGTTTTCCTGAGGAAATTTCTATTAAGTTATGACTTCTGGTTTCATTTATGAGAATGTCAATATGGATATAGTTTAGTCCCTGTATCTTTGGACAAACTATACAATGAGGACACTAAGAATTAGATTCATATTGGCAGATGATTTTGAGGATAAATGATATTTAGCTATCTGCCCCCTTTTCTTTCCCCTTCTCTTTTATTCCACAACTTTCCTGGGTATTAAAAATGTGAGTACTAGGTGTGGCTGGGGGAGGGCAGAGGAGAGATTGAAGCTCATTAAATATATTTTATTCATTTTATGGGTTGCGTGTCATGTGGTCACAATATGGATTGTTTGATAGCCAACCTTTTGATGATTACCCTCTCCACACTTAGCCTGATTGGCTTCCAACACACATTCTAGGTCATTATACATATACAACCTTTAACCAAAGCTGAATTCACAAATGTAAGATAAGGGAGATGTGGCTAAACAGTTGTTCATGTAAAAAAAAAAAGACTAGAAGATTCTAGCTGATTAAAAACTCAAGGTGATTCATAGGACTTTAATCAAGGATTGACTGGGTTCAGAATTTCCTAAAAAGTTGAATCAGTAAAGAAATTAGGTAGGATTTTGGCTGTGGATTGGGTTTTGTAGGATTTATTTTTTGCCTAGCAAACATCAGATAACTTATTTTAGCTGAGTTTTCCACTACGCCACCTTTAAATTTGGGGTAGACATAGTCTCTGTTCATAAGAACTGTGTTTAATTTTGTAAAAACCTATCTCAATTGCCGAGTAGAGTACTGTGCACCTTATGAACACTTCATAAATAATAGATGTCTAAGGACTTATTGGCTGTAGGCTCTAACAAAAAGCTGTAGGCTGACTGCAGGAATAGTATTGCAGACACAAAGGGCAAAGCTATCAAATGGTTGCTTCAGCCTCAAACCAACACACAAGGCTTGCATTTACCCACTATAGAAAAGATTCAGGAAGCTGGCAATTGCCAATAAAATGCAGTTGAGCAAGCTAGCCTCATTTCTCAAAGAAAGGCAGGAACACTGCCATTCATAAATAAAATCGCAGCCAGAAGCCCACAACAAATTGGGATCAATAGTCAGTTTGCCATGGTAGTTCACAATGGAAGGTGCCACTGATAAGAAGAGCAAAGGACTCAAGACTGAGGATGGAAGGCAGGAAAAAATTTGCAGTGACCCACATAGAGTATAACATAATGCTTGCTTTTCTATCGTGGGCAAGAAACCATTATCCATCTTCAAAGTGAAGAAGGGTCTCCTTTCCAGAAATGACAATAAAGGTGGTTGAAGAATGCCCCTCTGTGCACCAGAAGAGGAATTCCTAATCTGGGAACCAGACAGGTTCTCTAAGGGGTCCATGAATAGAGTTCTGGGGATACAGGAGCTTAGATGAGGAATAAAATACATCTTTATTGCCATATAATCAGCTTTTGTTTTTATTTTATGCATTTAAAAACATTATTCTGAGGAATCCATAGGTTCACCAGACTCCCAGAGGGGTCCATAACACAATGAAAGATAAAAAGAAAATCCTACCCCAGAATTTCAGGAAGAATAAAGAGTTTCTTGGGGGAGAGGGGAATGGCAGATAGGCTTGAAAGTAAAAACAAGGACAAAAAGTACCTACAGAGGCCAAAAAGAACCCTAACCAGTGCCAGGAGTTTGGAAGACAAAAGAATGTGACACAGAAGAAAAAATAACAAACCACCAAACACTTAGATCTAAATAATAATTATGAGGGTCTTCTGGAGATTCTTTGTACTATTGCCCAAGAGCCTGCATCAAAGCTGAGTTTTGTGGAGACCTAGACATGAGCCAAATTCTTACGTTCCCAGGGAAATTTCTGAGCGAGGGAAAAAGAATTCTGATCTTCCTGGGTAAGGGTTCTAAACCTGTATACACTAACTTATTTTTAAAACTATGTTTATATCTATATTTTAACATAATTGGCATCCTTTATGATCCCATGTATTTTATTTTATGAATTTAAAGGCATGATTTTGAGAAAGTATCCATAATCTTCACCAGACTGCCCAAAGGATTGATGAAACAAAAAAGGTTAAGAAATCCCATCCTAGAGGAAATCCTAGGTGAAAGTATGAACCAAAGAGATTGTGAAAAGCCACAAGAAAAGCCTCATTCATGTAAACACTGAGTTTCCATTCAAGTCCACAAGTAATACATATAATAGGTTCCTTGACAGCCAAGACTGTTTTATCTCTTCAACATCAAGCACAGCAATCTGCATATTTCAAGGGCTTAATAGATGTTCAGTAAATTGGTATTCTACAAATGTACCAAAGGGTAGTATAAACAAAATGATATGACAAAATTAAAATGTGATAATAATAATAATAATAGGTGACATTTTTATAGAGTGTTCGGGACCAGGAAAACATTTTTTCACAATATTCCTGTGAAATGGAAAGTGTAAAGGATTGTTATCATCATTTAGCCAATGAGGAAACTGATTTTCAGAGAGGTTAAATGATATTTAAAGACATGTATCTAGTAGGTACTTGAGGTCAGTTTTTCTGGAGGCTAGGCCTAGTTTGCCTGACCAGAAATGAAAAACTCTTATTATTCAGTACCTGCTAAAATGCTACTGGAATTTCAAAAAACTAGAAAGTAACCTTTAGCTTTTACTTCTGTTTTCTCTTTCTCTACCAAATTATGACTAGTCATTGGAGTAGGACTTTTGTAGAGTACTTCTGGCAGTAAGATCACAGATGCATTGAAGTATTTCTTTGTTAATATGAAAAAGTAAAAAATCAAAAAAGGGATGTGTGTTTTTTTTTAAAGGTCTTTACATCAATATAGAATTTTATGTATTCGGAAGCCGTTTCACAAAGACAAAAACATTATTATTGTGTGGCAGCACATGCAAATGTTCAAAGCTGGGCTTGGAGTCACCCCATCACATTTTTATTGGCACAGGCAACAGAAAACCTTCACAGTAATGAATGGCAATCAAACATCACATCAGAAAATCTTTCACGGTACCCGCATTCAAAGAGCTAAGGATTTGATATTTCATGGTTAATGTCCCATATCCAGTGCTGTTCTGAAACAAGAAGCCTTCTTTTACTCAGTTCTAAGTAAATATATCAGACCTGAAGGGATATGGATGCCATGAAGTCAAACTAAACATTTCAGTTGAGAGACCAGCTTTTTGTTGGAATAACAACTCACCTCCTGTAGAACATTCTTTAAAAGTAAATTTATTATTTATTTTTAACATTCTTTTTTTTTTCCATTTTGATTTCCAAATTCTCTCCTTCCTTCCTGCCACTCCCTCACCCATTGAGAAGGCAAGATATGTGATATCACTTATAAATGTGAAATCATACAAAACATAATTCCGTATTAGCCCTGTTGCAAAAAAAAAAGCAAGAAAAATTAAATGGAAAAATTATGTTTCAATCTGTACTCAGGCTCCATCAGTTCTTCCTGGAGACTGATAACCATTTTCATCATGAGTCCTTTGGAATTATCTTAGATCATTGTATTGGTCAGAATAGCTAAGTCATTCACAATTGATTATACAATATTGCTGTTACTATGTATGACATTCTTCTGGTTCTGTTCACTTCACTTTGCATCAGGTATATAAGTCTTCTCAGGTTTTTCTGAAATCATTGAGTTCATCATTTCTTATAGCACAGTAGCATTCTATCACAATCATATACCACAAGTTGTTCAGCCATTTCCCAATAAGTGGGTATCCCTCAATTTTCAAATTTCTACCACCACAAGAAAAGCTGCTATGGATACTTTTGAATGTAGATATCCTTTTCATTTTTCTTTGATCTCTATGAGATACAAACTTAGTATTGGTATTGCTGGGTCAAAGGGTATGTACAGTTTTATAGCCCTTTGGGCGTAGTCCCAAAATGTCCTAAGAATTGTTGGACTAGTTCAGAACTCCGACAAGAGGGCATTAGTGTCCCAATTTTTCTATATCTCTACCATCTGTCATTTTCTATTCCTGTCATGTTAGCCAATCTAACAGGCATGAGATGGTACCTCAGAGTTCATTTGCATTCCACTCATCAATAGTGACTTAGACCATGTTTTTCATATAATTGTAGATAGCTTTGATTCCTTCTTCTGAAAAGTGTCTGTCCATATCCTTGGACCATTTATCAACTGGGTAATGATTCATATTTTTATAAATCTCACTTAATTCTCCATATATTTGAGTAAAGAGGCCTTTATCAGAGAAATTTATATAAACATTTTTTATAAAAATTTCTATTAAAAAGCAGTTTTCTTCTTTCCTTCTAATGTTGACTGCATTGCTTTTCTTTCTGCAATTTTAAAAAAAAATTTAATGTAAGCCAAATTATTTATTTTATTTCCCACAATCCTTTCTATCTTTTCTTTCCTCTTAAGTCCTTCCCTTATCCTTAGATATGACAGGTACAATTTTCCATGCTCCCCTAATTTGCTTATGATATCATCCTTTACTTCTAAATCATTATACATTTTGACCTTATTTTGGTATATGGTATGAGATGTTGGTCTATATCTAGTTTCTGCAAAACTGCTTTGTAGTTTTCCAGCAATTTTTGTCAATTAGTGAGTTTTTGTCCTAAAAACTTGGATCTTTGAATTTGTAATGGTCATTTTTCATTTTCCTATTTACTAAGTTCATTTACTGCTGTTTTACTACTTCTTCCATTTACTACTATATACTATTGTGTACCTAACACATTCCACTTATCCATCACTCTATTTCTTAGCCAGCACCATATTACTTCCACGATTCTTGCTTTGAATATAGTTTGAAATCTGGTACTGCTAGGTCACTTTCCTTCATATTTTTTAAATTGATTTCCTTGATCTTCTTGACCATTTATTCTTCTAGACAAATTTTATTATTAATTTTCTAGTTCCATAAAATATTTTTGATAGTTTTGATTGGTATGACACTGAATAAGTCAATTTAGGTCAAATTACAATTTTTATTATATTAACTCAGCCTACCCACAAAGAATTTAATTTTTTCCCAATTATTTAGATGTGTTTTAAATTGTGTGAAAAGTGTTTTGTAATTGCATTCATATAGTTCCTGAATTTATCTTGACAGGGAGACACCCAAGTATTTTTTATTGTCTACAGTTATCTTATTTGAATTTAATAATAATTTATTTTTTTTGCAATTGCATGTAAAAATTATTTTTAACATGCATTTTAAAAAAATGTTAAGTTCCAAATTCTCTCCCAAACTCTGCTCCTCCCTCTCTGATATAGTAAGCCATTTACTCAGCTCTAAGGAAATATGACAGACCTGAAGAGATGTTGTTGTCATGAAATCAAACTAAACATTTCAGTTGAGAGCAGATTTTCATTGAAATAACAACTTACTTCCTATAGAACCTTTTTTTAAAAATAAATTTATTAGTATTTTTAACATTCTTTTTTTTACATTTTAATTTCCAAATTCTCTCTATTCCTCCTGGCACTCCCTCACCCACCGAGAAGACAAGAAATGTAATACCAATTATAAATGTGAAATCATGCAAAACATTTTTCCATATTAGCATGTTGCAATTGTTTTTAATGGAATTTCTCTTTCAATCTTTTCCTGCTGGACTTTGTTGTTAATATATAAAGATGCTGATGATTTATATGCATTTATTTTATATCCTACAATTTTGTTAAAGTTATTAATTGCTTCAATTAGTTTTTTAGTTGATTCTCTAGGATTCTCTAAGTATGCCATCATATCACTGGCAAAGAGTGATAGTTTTGTTTCCTCATTGCCTAATCTAATTCCTTCAATTTTTTTTTCCTTGCCTTACAGCTGTAGTTAGCATTCCTAGTACAAATTGAATAATAGTGGTAATAATGGACAACATTGCTTCACCCCTAATCTGGTTGAGAAGGCTTTTAGCTTATTCCCATTACAGATAATGCTTGCTGATGGTTTGATTTTATTTTTAATTTATGGAATAAAACAAGCATTTCCATACCAAAGTACAATAAAATGAAACTGGAAATCTACTATGCACAACTTGCTATTCCTTTCAAATATATAACAAAATTATCATGTAAATTTATTTTTTTAAATTTTTTTTCTTCCCTCCTCCTACTGCCCAGGAAATGGCTGCCATTAGACACAAATAGGTATTATACATACATACACACCCCACATACATATAAACATACATATAAACATACATGTACAAAATTATTCTATACATACTTCTATTCATCAGTTCTTTCTCTGGATATAGATAGTGTCTTTCCTCTTATGTCCTTTACAGTTAATTTAGGTATTTAAAATAGTCAAAATAACATACTTGCTCAAAGTTGTCCTTAAAACAATGTAGCTTTTACTGTTTACAATGGTTCTGCTCATTTCACTCTTCATTATTTCATGCAAGTCTTTCCATGTTTATCTAAAACCATTGAGCTCATCATTTCTTATACCATAGTAGTTTTCCATCACAATCATATACCACAACTTATTCAGCCATTCCCCAAATGATGGGCACCCACTCAATTTCCAGCTTTTTGCCACCACAAAGATAGCTACTAAAACATTCCAGGACATTTCTTCAATCATCTTTAGAAATAGATCAAGTAGTGATATTGCTGGGTCAAAGGGTGCGTATATAGGTAGTTTAATAACTCTTTTGGCATAATTCCAGATTTCCTGACAAAATGGTTGGATCAGTTCACAATTCCACCAACTATGAATTAGTGTCCCAATTTTTCCATGTCCTAGCCAACATTTATCACTTTCCCCTTCTATCATTTTAGTCAGTCTAGTAGGTATAAAATGATATCTCAAGGTTATTTTTATCTACATTTCTCTCATCAATAATGATTTAGAGCATTTTATGTGACTATAAATTGCTTTGATTTCTTCACTGGAAAACTGCCTGTTCATATTCTTTGATAATTTATCAATTGAGGAATGGCTCATATTCTTATATATTTGAAAATTATATATAAACATATTATATAAATGTATAAATACATATACACCTGCTTCATTATCTATGGTACATTTCATCAAAATGTAGTTACCCTCATTATCTCTTTTAATTATAGCTATTTTAGCCATAGCTTTGTCTGAGATCATAATTGATACCCTTGCTTTTTTTTTGGCAACAGCTGAAGCATCATAAATTCTACTCCAACCTTCTATTTTAACTCTGCCTTTATCTCTCATTTTTAAATATGTTTCTTTATGATTTTAAATACATGCTACCTTTCATTTTTAGGAAAGCTCTATTTATTCCTATGCTGTGTAGTGTTTTCAATAAGGAATTGTTATTATGTTCTGTCAAAAAGCTTTTTCTGCAACTATTGAGATAATCATGTGATTTCTATAGTTTTGTTTTTTATATGAACAATTATGCTGATAGTTTTCCTAATATTGGACCAACCCTGCATTCCTGATGCAAATCAACCCAATCATAGTGTATGATCTTTGTAGTATATTGCTATAATCTCCTTGCTAGCATTTTATTGATCATTTTTGCATCAATATTCATAAAAAAATTGTTCTACAGTTTTTTTCTGTCTTCATTTTCCCTGGTTTTAGTATCAGCACCATATTTGTGTTATTTTTTTTCCTAGTCAACTTTCTCCTTTAATTTTAACCACATTAATTTTGTTTAATAAAAGATTTCCAATTTTATGTAAGCAATGTTGTACACTTTATCCCCTATGAATCTATGGATCCCTTGTTTAGTCAAGGTTTCTTTTTTTTTTTTAGTTAACTTTTGTTTATTTTTAGTTTACATCATTCATTTCCATGAGATTTTGAGTTACAAATTTTCTCCCCATCTTTCTCCTACCCACCACCCCAAAACAGTGATCCCACTGTATACCTCCTCCCTCAATTTGTTCTCTCCTATGTCCTCCCCTATCACACCTTTGACGTTCCGGCAGGGCAAGATGGATATCCCTATAGTGCCTGTATATCTTAACTCCCAGTTGCATGTAATTAATAATAATGATTATACATACATATATATATATATATATATATATATATATATATATATATATATTTAACATTTGATTATAGAACTTTAAATTCTAGATTCTTTCCCTTCCTCCCTTGTCACCCACCCCCACTGGAAAGACAAGCAGTTCAATACAGGCTGTACATGTGTAGTTACACAGAACATCTCCACAATGGACATATTGTGAAAGACTAACAATATTTCCCTCCTTCTTATCCCATCCCCCTTTTTCCATTCCCTTTACAAAAGTATGTGCTTCTAACAACCCTCCCCCTCAACCTGCCCTCCTGTCCATCATCTCCCCTCTCATCCCCATCCCCCCTGCTCTCCTGTAGGGCAAGATACCCAATTTAGAGTGTATGTCATTCCTTCCCTAAGCCAAATTCAATGAGAGTAAGGTTGACCCATTCCCTTTTGCCTTCTTGTTCTTCCCCTCCATTGTAACAGTTATCCCTTGCCTCTTCTGTATAAGATGATTAACCCCATTCTGTCTCTCCCTGTCTCCTCTCATTCTATTCCTCTCCCACCTCTCAATTTCACCTTTTAAAATATCATCCCTTCCTATTAAATTGATCCTGTGTCCTCTGTCTATGTAC
>JAQQSU010008691.1:0-12881 GCA_028627135.1 Pseudochirops cupreus
GATGATGATGATGGTGATGGTGATGGTGATGGTGATGATGATGATGGTGATGATGGTGATGTGGTGATGATGATGATGATGATGATGATGATGATGGTGATGATGATGGTGATGGTGATGATGATGATGATGATCGTGATGATGATGGTGATGGTGATGGTGATGATGATGATGGTGATGATGATGATGTGGTGATGATGATGATGATGATGATGAGGATCGTGGTGATGATGATGAGGAGGAGGAGGAGGATGATGATGGTGATGATGATGATGATGATGATGGTGATGATGATGATGGTGATGATGATGATGATGATGATGATGGTGATGACGATCGAAAGAGTGTGAATGGTAATGTGGTTTTTAATGATCACTCTTTCCAGCTCTCACCATGAATTTCTGATGATCAGCATTTCCCCCTTTCTTTGGGGGCAGGATACACAGGCTCACAATGGATAGGAAACCCCAGCATAGGAAAAAGAGAAGTGACAATATACTTTAGTAATACAAACCTAGAGTCATTTTTTCTGTCCCTTTTTCTTTCTTTTTTTGTTTATTGCTTTTTGGAGGGCAATTGGGGTTAAGTGACTTGCCCAAAGTCACATGGCTAGTAAGTGTGTCAAGTGTGTCAAGTGTCTGAGGCCGTTTTTGAACTCAGGTCCTCCTGACTCCAGGGCCGGTGCTCTATTCACTGTGCCACCTAGCTGACTCCCTTTATCTTTCTTAAGAGAGAGAGAGGCTATTTGCCAAGGAGGGCATCCACAGAGTGAGATGCCCGGAATGCACTAAAACTTTTAGGATTATAGATTTCTAGGCTGTAATGTGGCACAGTGAATAGAGTGCTGGGCTGGGACAAGACTCATCGTCCAGAGTAGCTGTGTAACTCTGGGCAAGTCACTTAACCCTACTTACCTCAGTTTCCTCATCTGTAAAATGAGCCAGAGAAAGAAACAGCAAACCACCCCAGTATCTTTACAAAAAAAACCAAAACCAAAAACCCAACATAAACAAAACAAAACACCCCAAAAGAGTCAGCCATAATTCAACAACTAAAAGGCTGCAATGACTAGAGACTGCCCCAAATTGCTTCAGCTTATCTTTATCTGCCCTCAAACTTGGAGGATGGTGGTGACTTCAACAGAAGTAGAGAAGATGGGAAAAGGGCAGATTTGGGGCTAAAAAGATAATTTTGTGTTGAGTATATTGAGTTTGAGATAAGAGACAATTCCCAGATTAAATATATCCAGTTGATAAATTTCCCTTCCACAAGAACAACCACCCAGAAAGAGCCAGCTCTCTTTCCTTCCCCATTGTTGCTACCATCTGGAATTCCTCCTCTTCCTCCTCCTCCTTCTTCTTCTTCTCCTCCTTCTTTCTCTCTCTCTCTCTCTCTCTCTCTCTCTCTCTCTCTCTCTCTCCCTTCCTTTCTCTCTCTGACTATAGTTCCTACTAATCACCTCATTACAGGTTCATTTCAGACTGGGTTCTATAGCCTGGTCTGTGTCTATGACAACATGACAGGTAGTGGCAGTATCAGACCTGCTGCAGGGAAAAAGTGAGAGTAGAGAGTCAACTTCTTTGTCTGCTTCTCCCTTACACACCAACTCTACCCCTCCTCTCCTTAGCACCCGTTGCCTCTAGCTTGCTCTTTATTACAGTAATTCTTTTTTTTAAAGCAGGCTTAGGAGAGTGTATTTTTCAGTTGATAAATGAAGCTTGTCTCCTTTGAGCAAATGGTTCAGACCTCAGGAACAACAAGGATCCTATAACTAAATGCTACTGTGGAATTCTTGAAATAACAGTGTCGTGAGCAGTTTCCCCAGCTTTTTTCTCCTGGTCTCCTCACCCCTCCCTCCTCACTTAGAGGTAAGAGAGGACCCAGCTGCCACCTCCCACAGAAAGGTCAGGGTAGCCAGGGTATGGTTGTTCTCTGAGACCTAAGCTGAAATGAACTTCTGTTGTTTGAGTACAAAACCCCATCATTTATCACTTTTGTATTACTTTTTCTTGCTCTGCAGGGTCTAAATAAATGAAAAATGAGGAAGGGGTTGGGACTGGGGGATGGAGCTATAAGACAGAATCTTTTTATTCCCTTCTGATTTCTAAACAGGAAAAAAAAAATCCTTGGTACAAAATTTACACTGTAAATGATTATATTTTATAGTTCTTTGTCTGAACTGAACCAGTAGATGATGTTAGCGGGAAGAGAAGCAGAAAGGTCATTCATATGACTCGGAACTAGGAGAGAATTGAGTCCTTTGAGAAGGGGAGTCCGTTCAGTTCCCTCCCCCCACCCCCAGCCCAATTCTTCATTTTACAGATGAAGGAATTGAGTCCTAGAGAGTGACATCCTCAGCATCACACAAGTGGTAGGTACAGGGTGGAGCTAAAATGGAAACCTCACCTCTCTTAATGTACATGCAGGGCTCTTTCCCTTAGAACTACTGCTTAAGTAAAAAGGGAGAATTCCAGGAATCTCCCAGGAGTTTGCTAAGCAGGAGAACTGTCCCCTAGGACCGAGATCAATCTAAAATGAGGCTAAAAGGTTGAAGGTCAACCACATATGCATAATAAAGACAGGAATTTGAAAGATAGAACTGAGGTCAATGAGGTAGAAGGCACCCCGGCTTCCTTTACCCCCTCATTTTTATTTACCAAGGAGACAAAAAAAAAAAATCCCTCTGAGATTGAGAAAAACTTGTAGAACCTTAGACCCAGAGTGCCCTTGGCAGTTTGTTTGGAAGGACAGCCTCTCACTAATGCTGACTAGACACAGTTTGGTGTTTTGCAAGGACTTTCTAATCCTAAATTAGATAAACAGTAGTAAAAAGAACTGTTTACCTTTAAAGGAGGGGGGAGGGAAGGAGGGATGAAGTTAAAAAATAGACAAATCTCAAGAGTTTTACTCAGTTTGCTGCTTGTTGTGTGGTTTGAGAGACTGAGAGAAGAAATGCTTTTAATAGCCAAGACTCAAAGACCTACCTCTACTTACAGGGAGAGGAAAAAAATAAAAACTAAGCTGCTAGGAAGTTTTTCCCTAATCCAGTGGTCATGTGTATGAACTTCCCCTTCGCTTGCATGCCCTGGCCACATATTATCCAAATATGTGTGCCCTTGCCTACCTGAGTCCTGGCCAGACATGTTCACGGCATCCTTGAAAGGATAATTCATGCCTAATGTTGCTCGGTGGCTGGTGTTTTCTGGTGATGTCATGATGCTGCTGTTGCCAGGCCTGTATGTTGGGTAGTCTTTGCCAGATATTCCTCCCTGTTGGGATTTCTGCTAGTCTCATGGTCCTTGCTGGTCACCCCTAGTTGTTATGGAGTTTCTTTCCACTTTCAGCTTCTGCCTTCAGCTGGAGTCCTCAACTATTTCTTTCTCATGGTAGTGAGTTCCATTTTTATTTAACTTAAAGCCAAAATGCTTGAGCTACAGCTTTTTTTTTTTTAAGAAAAGCAGAGTCCTCTGCCTTTCACTGGACCAGGAAAAACCCCCTTAGCCATTTTATTCTGTTACTCACTGTGTGACCTTGAACAAATCACTCCTCTGAGCTTCAGTGTTCCTGTCTGCAAAATGGAAGGGTTGGACTAAATTTTCTTTAAGGTCCCTTTCAACCCTAAAATTCCTATTCCTTTTTAAATTCTTTATGAATTAATAGGTTTTTGCAGGTTGGGCCTGGTAACATAATCACTGATCATATCATCATTACATGACTATTTCTGTAGATGGCACAACCATCCTTTCCATCACCTGCTTTCACAACTCTGAAATCATCTTCAACCCTTTTCCTAAATCCTCATATTCAATCAAGTCTTATCAAATCCATTTCATCAACATCTTTCTCCCTACGCATATAGCCACAAACACAGTTCAGGCTTTCATCATTCTTCTCCTGGGTTGTTTCAATAGCTTCCTAAACCAAGCATTGAAAAAGGCTGGGAACATGGGTTATAAAGCTTGTATTCCCCAGTTGAATTGAAGACCTTTTATAACAATGATTGTTTTGATTTTATCCTTGTTTTCTCAGTAACCAGAGACAGATCTACAATGCTTACATATTGTTATTATTCAATCATTCAGTTGTGTCCAGCTCTTTGTGACCCCATGGACCATAGTGTCCATGGCATGGAGTTTTTTGGCAAAGATACTGGGAGTGATTTGCCATTTCCTTCTCCAGCTCATTTTACAGAAAAGGAAACTGAAGCAAACAGGGTTAAGTGACTTGCCCAGGATCAAATAACTAGTAAGTTTTTGAGGCTGGATTTGAACTCAGGTCTTCCCAACTCCACACTCCACACTCTCTCCAGTGAATCATCTAATTGCCCCTGTACATACACATGGTAAGTGCTTAGTAAATGTTTGTTGGATTGAGTTAGACAATGTATTCCAAGTCTGCACTAAGATAGTTATAAAAAGCACTTCTCTAACACAGTCATTTTATAAATCAGAGGACCCATCTTCACCTAGAGTAAAGCTCAGGATTCAATTATCTGGAAAGGATCCATGGCAGGAAGCACTAAATCAAGTCCAGTGACTTTAACTAGTTCAAAACAAAGCTTAAATTATATCCCGTCTTTTTTTTTTTAGGCAGTGAAATAAAGGCAGATAGCTTATTCTCCTTGCCTAGGAAAGGTCTGATTCTGTAACTTTCTTACCTGCTAAAGAACTAGAGATGCTAGTGTATGGGGTAAGTGAAAACTTCTCAGGCAGTTTGGGATTGTTAACTTCTCTTCTCCTCCTCCATCGATGCTGTCAATCAGTAGCAAGCCTCTTCAGGAATATTTTAAACCCCCCCCCCACTTCCATTTTCTTTTGTCTTCTTTCCCACCTCAGTGGGCCCCTCCTCCTGGCCAGTGGGAGTTAGGGACAGCCTGGGCTCACTCCTCCTCCCTTGCTTTGGGACCCTTCCCCCCCTTTTCTTGCTGCCCCTTTTAGGGGAAGAATTTGGTGAAGTCTGCCTCTCAACCAACGAGAGAGGAGACAGTCAGGAAGGGGGCTTGACTGCATTAGGGTATAAATTCTTGCACTGTCTTTTGTAACATGCCTCTCCTCCATGATGAGTCATGGGAAGACCTCCCTCTTCTCCCAGGGAAGAGAATAAACTCTTGTTCTTATCCTAAGAGATCTCTGTGTTTATTTTTTTATTAAATTAAGGATGAAGGTTATTTTTCATCCCAAACACTAGTGTAATCTGTCCTATTCTTCTGGGGTATTAAATTTCCTTAGCTCCAGCCTAATAGTCTATTTTTAATTTTATTTTATTTTTGTCTTTTTATGGGAGGGGGGGAAGGCAGGGCAATTAGGGTTAAGTGACCTGCCCAAGGTCACACAGCTAGTAAGTGTTAAGTGTCTGAGACCGGATTTGAACTCAGGTCCTCCTGACTCCAGGGCCAGTGCCACCTAGCTGTCCTAGCTTAATAGTCTAGACAGAAGGGGAAGTCAAGTTTTCTAGGATCATTCAAACCCTAGTAAAACCAGGACCAGTTGCACTAAAGTGCAAAGTAAGGTGTGGTTGGAAATAAAATCCAATGCTAACCACTGATGGAAAATCAGAGTCAGAGTTAGAGTCAGTAAACATTTATTAAGAACCTCCTATGTGTTGGGCACTGTGCTAAGTTCTAGGGATACAAAGAAAGGCATAAGGCAGTCACCACCCTCGAGGGGCTCACAGTCTAATGAGGGAAGACAAAACATAGCAGAAAATTATAGAAGGATGGGAGAAAGTTACCTAGCCAGGGGCATGATGAAGTCTGATGGTGCCAAGGCTGTTGTTCACCCTTCATTCTTGAAGAGGACCAATGACATTAAGAGAGTGATGTTTTGACTTGCAAGTGAGTTGAATTTAAGTGAGGCAGGGCTGTGCAAAGTCACCAGCCTCACTCTCTCCTCCATAATCCTAGGAGTCCAATGGCAAGGCACAGACTGGAGATGGCCCTGGATGCAGTGGGAGAGCCTGGCTTTTTAATTTAAGGTCCTTGCCAGTCCTCAGTCAGGTTAGGAAATGTGATTTTCAGAGTTTATTTCAACTTACAGAATGATGAGTTTCTAAAGATTATGAAGGCCAGGAAAGTAATCCAGTGGGAGACAACGAAGTAGATTTTCTGGGTGGCCCCCTTAAATGATGAAGATCTTGGTGGAACTCTCTTATGTCCACCCTCTATGCTGTCCAATCAGAGGGTAGAGGGGAAGAGTGTATTGAGGAGATGTGAGTTTCAGAGCTGATTTCATCTTACAGAATGGTAATTTTATGGAGATCATGAAATTCAGGAAGGTAGCAGTGGGAAATGATTAAATGGAAAAATAAACTTTGAATCCTCAGAAAACAAGCAAGATTTTCAGTGTGAGCAGGATTGTTACCGATTCTTCTAGAGTGTGGTGTATGCTTCTTAAAATTGGAAGAACAGTGAGACCACTTTTAAATGGCTGCTAACCTTTGCTATGAAGAAAAGTTCTTGTTCTGGGCAAGATAATGCAAAGCCTGGAGTACTAGAGATTAGAAAAAAAAGGCTTTTTTTTTTTTGCTGATGAAACTCGCTTTTTCATTCAAAGCTGTAGCAAAACCATTGTTAGAAGTCCTAGTGAGCCTGTAAGATTGGGACATCTTCATCAGACAGTAAAAACATCTACCCCAAAACATGTTTTGGAGATTTTTACTTCTAGTGGACCTGGAAGTCTTTTCTCTATTGAAGGAACAATGAACTCTGATAAATATATTGAAATTCAAAGAAACAGAATTATTCCAGCATTACAGATATTCCCAAAGGGAGACAGATTACTGCAACACGATCTTACACTATGCTAAATGTCATAAATGGTTAGGAAATTTATCTAAGTGATGGAGATAAATATATCCCAATGACCTGGGATTTGTTTTAAAGTCCATCAAAAACCTGTGATCTATAATCAAAGCTAGACTCAGAAAAATGGGCTGCTCACCCAAAGTACACTTACTATCCAATCAAAGTATGTGATCAAAATACATAATGAAGAATTAAAGAATATATATCAAAATCTTGTGAATTCAACATCAAATTCAAAACTAAACTCATTATCTTTCCCCTAAACCACCATTCCACCTTCCAAATTTCCTTATTAATGTTTATAGTATCATCCATCCTCCCAGTCACACAGGCTCTTACCTTAGATATCATGTTCAACTCCTCATTCTCTTTCACATCGTATATCCAGTCCACTGCCAAGGCTTGTCCATTTTATTTCTGTAATCTCTTGCATATGCTGCCTTCTCTTTTCTGACTGCCACCATGTTGGCTCTCATCACCTCACACTTGAACTATTGCAGTAACCTACTGATTGGTCTCCCTATATCCAGTCTATCTTCTATTCAGCCACCAAAGTGATCTTCCAAAAGCACCCAGGTAACCTCCCTTCTCAATAGACTCCAATGGCCCCCTCTCATGTCCAGGATCAAATATAAAATCTTATTTTGCGTTCAAAGTTCTTCATAACCTGGCCTCCTCTTGCAGTTCCAGTCTTCTCATTTCTTACCCCCACATGTGGGGATCATCTGCAGTTGTCCTGATCTATATCTCACTACTGGACCCAGGTGGTGCTGGAGGACAAATGAGGCTGCTGACATTGCACAGCCCTTCTTTACTTAAATCCAATCACTTGCAAGTCATGGTATCACATTACTGATATCATGCTCCTTTTTGAGAACAAAGGACAAACAGCAACCTCCACATACTCCATTATTAGTGATACTGGTCTCCTTGCACTAGGATTGTCTTTTGCCTTTCTTTGTACCCACAATATTTAGCACTGTGCCTAATACATAGTAAACACATGACAGATTAACTGACTGACAGATAAGGTAGAACAAGTCATTGCAAAGGAAAATATATTATGTATAAAACATCTTTTTATTTTTTTTGCTTTTTGGAGAAGGGAGGGCAGGGCAATTGGGGTTAAGTGACTTGCCCAAATTCACGTGGCTAGTTAAGTGTCTGTGGCTGGATTTGAACTCAGGTCCTCCTGACTCCAGGGCCAGTGCTCTATTCACTGCACCACCTAGCTGCCCCTAAAACATCTTTTAAAGATGGGAAAAGTTGTCAAGGTTTATCTTATGTTGATGCATTTAATTATTTTTACTTTGCCCCAATTTAATTCACAAATCACTGTAATTATTATTTTTCAAGGAATTGAGACTCAAAATGACTCTTATAATTTACCTAGCCATAATCCTTGGCTCCAAGCACTCAATATACTATTAAAAAAATAGATGTTCCCTTTGACCCAGCATAAAAATGGGAAAACACCTACATGTACAAAAATATTTATAGCAGCTCTTTTCATGATGGCCAAGAACTGGAAATTAACAGGATTCCCATCAATTGAGGAATGGCTGAACAAGTTGTGGTATGTGAACGTAATGAAATACTGTTACGCTATAAGAAATGATGGAAAGTTAGACTTCAGAAAAACCTGGAAAGACTTATATGAACTGATGCTGAGTGAAGTGAGCAGAACCAGGAGAACATTGTACACAATAACAGCCATGTTGTGTGATGACATTTTGATAGACAGCTCTTCTCAGCAATGCAAGGACCTAAAACAAATCCAAAAGACTCACGATGGAAAATACTATCCACATTCAGAGAAAGAAATATGGAGTCTGACTGCAGATCGAAGCCTACTACTTGCTCTCTTTTTTTGGTTCTGTTTTTTCTTTCTCATGGTTCCTTCCATTCATTCTAATTCTTCTTTACAACATCACTAACGTGAAAATATGTTTAATATGAATGTATATGTAGAGCCTCTATCAGATTGCACACTGTCTTGGGGAGGGAGGAGGGAAAGAGAAAATTTAAAACTTATGGAAGTGAATGTTGAAAACTAAAAATTAATTAATTTAAAATAGGTGTTAAGTGATATTTTTATTTTTTACATTACCATTGTTTCCTTCAGTATTTCTCCCCCTTTTCTTGCTAGAAAGCTATTCCATATTTGCCATAGGAGTTCACTTAAGATGTTGAAGACCTCCATTAATTCCTCTTGGCACCTGAGGGAAGCCAGTGGAGAACTTGGGCTGTCCCCTTGTTACCCCTCACTCTCATGAAGCGAACAGACCTTCCCTTGTGCTCATACATTGCTTTAATGATAACCTTTATTGCATTTTTCCTTCTTAATTCCTATGTGTAAAGTGCAATAGCCTGCTTACAGTGTCCTGAGCCTTTCATTGCTTTTTGGATAATTTTTCATTCCAGTTCTTTGGAGACTGTACTGTTCTGTGACTCATAGCCATATAATAACATGGGAGGAATATTGGTACTAAAAATATGCACCATTGTTTCAGGGAGAAGCCTAAGGTCATTCACAGAACTTTGCAAATTCCCAAAGGTAATACAGTCCACTCTATATTTCTTCAGTCCTGGACCCAATCTATTGTCTATTTGTAGTGTATGCCAAAGACTAATATGCTAATCAAGGAAGGGGCTTAGTATTTCTTGACGCTAGAGCAGCACAGTCAAAGGGCATTCAGAACAGAGGTTGGGATATGAATGGGGGAAGAATGGAGCTTATAAATGCAAGGGAAGGTTAAAAAAAATGATAGAAGTAGAAGAACCATAGAATGAGAAGGAGATTGGGCATAGGGTGTGGAAGGAAGAGTCTCTGAGTCAGAAGGTGGGATTGAAGAGGTGCTGGGTGGCCTATGTAGTATATTTTGGGGTAACTTTAATTCAGTTTTGTGTTAAGTTGTAAAAGCCACATTTCTTAACTGTTTTTCCCCTTCCCCCAGCTGTACTTGTCTTTCCCAGCCCCAGCCTAAAGGTATTTCCTCTCCAACCATTAACTCTTCATTCAAGGTACTACCTCCTTTTGTCCTAGCAAACAAAACCCATCTACTTGCAAATTAGGATGGGAACTTCTCACTTGACCTGAGCTCAAATCTGTGACTGCTGGTTGACCTTATGATGATTCAGGGCTCAAAACACACCACCTGCCCCTTCCCTCCTGCTGTTTGTCCCAGTGTATTATGGGTAAAACACATGCACAGTTGATGTCAAGGGGGCATGTCCCTTTAAGTATTAGTCACGCCCTGGCTCCTCCCAGGTTCCTCCCTAACTCCACCTTTGTACACCTCATTAGCTTAATGAACTTATGGTTGACAGCTTGGTATCTTTAAGAATGCCTTTGGGGCCCTTAGAACTTCCGCAAATGGACCTTGGTAGCTCTTGCCTTTTCTGGCAGGTCAAGTAGGCATTCTAGTAGGCCATCTGCTCGCTGCAGAGCGTCACACTTCCAAACTTCCAGACTTTCTCTGACTCCCTCCTTGCCCCTTGTGAGCTTTTCCTAGCCTGGTTTCCTCACCCTACCCCTTTTTGTCCTGTGAATCAATAAACTTTTGTAAATCTACCAAAAGACAGCTGAGCCTGTAATTCTTTTCAGACTCGAACTTAGAAAGGATTTCTCATTAGAAATCCCCCCAAAACCTATCCCACAACAGGATCAAAGTAAGACATTGCCCTAAGAAAAATAAACTAACCAATTAGGACTTTTTTTTTTAAAGGCAAAGACACTCTCGGTGGAGAATGAGGAGGGGACGGTGATTGGAGGAAGTAGAAGACTGGGATTATATTGTTCCTAGGAATAAATTTGTAGATACCTAATATGAATTTATTTTCATCCTTCCTTCCTTTCATTCATTATTTACATTTATTTTTCCGCAGATATCTTTTGTTTATATCATCTCTATTTCTAAATGTATCCCTACTCCCTCCTCTATCTTGCCAGCCATCCTTTGTAATAAAGAATAAAAAAAGTGGAGAAAAAAGAGGTCGCCAAAAACAAAGCATCATTGTTGTCCAACAGTATATAATAATAGAAACAACAATAATTAATAATAGCTAACATTTATGTAGTACTTACTATGTGACAGGCACTATGTTAAGTGCTTTTATAATTATTATCTAATTTGAGCCTTACTATTTTTGCTCCTATTTTACAGATGGGGAAACTGAGGAAAACAGAGTTTTTGGTTTTTTTTTTAAGTATCTTGCCCAGGGTCACATAGCTAGGAAGTGTCTGAGGCCAAATTTGAATTCAATTCTTCCTGACTCCAGGCCTTGCAATCTATCCACTGCACCATCTGTTACTATACACTCAGGATGTTATGTTAAAAATAATGGCCCTTAATACAACGATCCATGACAACTCTCAAGGACTTAGGATGAAAAAAGCTATCGGTCCTTAGAGACAGAACTGATGGTGTCTGAATACAGATTGAAGCAACTTTTTTGTCATTTTATTTTTCTTGAGTTTTTTTTAAAAATCTGTAATTTCTTTCACAACGTGACTCTAATGGGTATGTTTTGCATGACCACACATATAGAACCTATGTGGAATTGCTTGCCTCTTCCATGGTGGGAGTGGGGAGGGAGGAAGGGAGAGAACTTGAAACTCAAAGTTTTAAAAACAAATGTTAAAAATTGTTGTTTACATGTAACTGGGGAAGAATTATATACTAAATAAATACAAAAAAAATAATGGCCCTTGTTTCAGGTCACTAAAAGCATTGTCTAAGTTCCCAAATCAGCGGCTAGGTGGCGCAGCATAGATAAAGTGATGGGCCCGAAGTCATGAAGGCTCGTCTTGCTGAGTTCAAAGCTGATCTCAGACACTGACTAACTGTGTGACCCTGAGCAAGTCACTTAACCTTGTTGACCTCAGTTTCCCCATCTATAAAATGGGCTGGAGAAGCAATGGCAAACCAATTCAGTATCTTTACAAAAAAAAAAATCCCAAATGGGGTCATGAAGAGTCAGACACGACTAAAATGATTAAACAACTACCAAAATTTCCCATATGCAGTCTAGTTTGCTCTGCTCCTTCCATTCAGTTCTGGGGCTCATCTACCCTTAGAGCTAAGACCGACGCCACTGGCTGTCCATATTTATGCTATTTATCATGTAATATACAATAGGGACTTTTTATCCACTTGGCTTTTCTTTTTTTTTCTTTTTTTGGAGAAGGGAAGGCAGGGCAGTTGGGGTTAAGTGACTTGCCCAAGGTCACACAGCTAATGAGGCCAGATTTGAACTCAGGTCCTCCTGACTCCAGGGCTGCTGCTCTATTCACTGCACCACCTAGCCGCCCCTTGATTTTTCTTAGATAGATAGTTAGGCTAAGCTCTCTTGATTGATTGTGGGTCTCATTTTAGTGGCTCAGTATTATTGCTGAACTTGGCACAACTAACACAATGTAACATCCAGTTAATTCATTGTCTTTTGTCCTTCTCTCTTCCACGTATATTCTATGACAGACATCCTCTGTGAAAATGGCAAACAATTTTGCAAAACACACATCTTCCCACTTTATATTTCATTTGACATTAGTTATCAGAGGGTTATTGATCTAAATTTATCCTATTGTTAGGTCTTTTAATGAATATTGTGCGATTTTGACATATTCAAGGCAAAACCATTTAGGAGGAGAATTTTTAAGGTGCTGTTTTGCTATTTGAATCAAATATCAACAAATAAACTCGGGGCAGAGCCAAGATGGCGGAATAGCAGCAGCAACATATTGCAGCTCTCACATAGCCACCCCAAAATACCCATAAAATAGGACTCTAAACCAATCCTAGAACTCCAAAACGCACACAAAGATACTTCCCACTAAAGTCAGCTCGGCTATGAGGAACCATATCAACACTGCGAACCGAAACCAGCCTGGCCTGAAGCTGCGGCTGTGCCCTGGGGGCGGCTGGACAGGAGGAGTGGAGGAGCCTCAGGTGAGTGGATTAGCGGAAGCTGCCAGCAGTGTTCAGAACTAGCTCAGTGGGAATTGCGAATCTAGGAGAGTTAAGCAGTCCCGCCAGAAGGCCTCCAGAGCTGAAAAGCTAAAGGCAGAGGTTTTGCA
>JAQQSU010008692.1:0-12881 GCA_028627135.1 Pseudochirops cupreus
TACCTTCCTTCCTTCCTTCCCTTCCTTTTTTCCTTCCTTCCTTTTTCCTTCCCTCTCTCCATTCCTTTCTTCTTCCCTCCCTCTGTTACTTTTTTTTCTTGTCAAGTGACCCCCTGAGGTTACACAGGTAGTAAGTGTCCGAGGCCAAACCTGAACCTAAGCCGTCCTGACTCCTGTCCCCGAGCTCCATTCACTACACCACCAGTTGCTTCAACGTCTAAAACACTTCTAAACCTCCTTAAGAACACTTTCCTGTCAGATCTGGCTGCCCTTGAAATGCTTGTCTGCCCACAAGTATCCAAAACAAGTGTTAGAAACAGAAGTTTTTCTATAAATAAAAAAGAAGGACCCAATAAGGTGCAGTTTGCATTTCATTATAAATATAGTAGTTCACATTTATATTTAGAAATAAATTTTCCAAAACATTCTTCTCATTGTCAATGAATATTTATTAATCTCCTGCTACATGTCAGATCTCAGGCTAAGCACTGGGGGAGAACCTTATCAGAGTTGGCAATTCAAATGTTATTGTCCCCATTTTACAGATGGGAAAACTGAGGCCTGGAGAGGTTAAATGACTTAACTAGCTAGCAGATGACTAAGGTGGGATTTGCATTTAAGTTTCCTGACTCCAATGCCAGCACGCTCTCCACTGAAACATCCTGCCTTTCGTAAGAGAAATCTAGAAATTTATCCCCTCTAAGGTCACATTTGGAACATTGTGTTCAATTCTGGGCACCACATTTCAAGATGGGCATTGACATATTGGAGTTTGTTCAGAGTGGGGAGTCTAGGAAAACAAGAGGTTTGTGAGCCATGATAGGCAAGGAGTAGTCGGATGAAGTGGTTGAATTTGGAGAAAAGAATGCAAAGATATATATTTATTCAAATATTTGAATATTTGAATTATTTTAAAGAATAATTAAATTGATTCTGCACAGCCCCGGGAAGCAGGACTAGGAGAGGTTCAGGGCTGGATGACCCCTAGACATCATTTAGCCCAACAATCCCATCATTTTACAGAGGTCTAAGGTCATGCGGATTATAAGGAACTGATTGTGAGAGCCTTCTAATGATTTGTTTTGTTTTACACACAGATGCAATAACAACACAAAATTCCTTTAAGTTATAGGGAGGCAGGTTTTTATTTAGTAAAGGAAGAACTTTCTAAAACTTAGCCACAAAATGGAGCAAGGACTTCCTGGATGATTGCCCATTAGCAAAGATAGAGAGGAGAGAAAGGAGATGAACTAGACCTTTATCTCTCAAGTTCCTTTGAACCTCTAGATTCTAGGATTCAAGGCAAGCTATTGGTGGGATTTCAATGGTGGAATCTATGCTCTGGTCTGATGGACTTGTTTGAGTGTAGGAATTTGCAGCATTTAGACATGCAAAGACTTGACTTTCCAAATGCTGCAGAGGGCTCCTGCCAGCTGGCAGCTCAGCAGAGCCTTCCAAAAGTTTAGATTGAAACACTTAAGGTTGACCTGGAAAGTCTTTCGAAGATGCCCATGTGTATTCCCCTCTACTTGAGCTGATAACTTTGCCCCTGGCAGCAAGGGCCTGATGTTAGGGAAGCCTGCAGCAACAGCCCAGTGTACAGTCGACTTCCTGTTTTCTCTATCTATCGATGTGATGCAGGCTCAGCAGTTAGCTCCACAGCCTCAGCATCACGCATAAATCTGAAGCTGTCTCTGTGAATTGGGAGCCAGTCATAAAAAAATCGTCTCCATGGTTCAGTTTGTCTAGCTCTTGGCTACTCTGTAAATCCGGACGGTTAAGTTTTATGGACTGTGCTAGGTACTTTGTCTTGGCAATGTCCGGACCCTTGATATTTCATTAAATTAACTCAATTAGCGTACCTGACCAAAGAAGAAAATCATTGCATGAGATGTTCCCCAGCATGGAGGAATGGAAGAAAAGAATAAAAATATTTTTTTCTTTCCTTTTCCCCCCAAATATTTGAAGGGCTGTCATCTAAAGGATAATTAAATTTATTCTAAATAGCTCAAGGAAGCAGCAGTAGGAGAGGTTAAGGGCTAGATGAGTTCTTAGAGATCATTTAACCCAACACTCCTATCATTTTACAGATGATGGAAATGAAGCGCAGAAAGAACTTTCCTTTATGTAATGATTTAGAAACTATAGGAATACATAGTTTAGCTGTTCAAATCCTTCTTTCCCTGTCAAATTTAAGGTTTTTACTGAATTTTCATGGATAATATAATGGAAAGGAAACTGGACTTGGCTCTAAGAGGAGCCAGGACCATAGTCAAGGCACTTAAAATCTCCCAGACTCCATTTTCTTATATGCAAAATGGGGATAATAATCTCTGATAATAATTCTGACTCCACAGAGGTATGGTAAGGATATCATTGGTCCTCTTTGACAACAAAGGATGAACAACAATCTGTAGAGATCGTGGGTTCATAGATTGGGGGTTGGAAGCAGTGGTTCTCAACCTGTGGGTTGCAACCCTTTTTGGGGTGGAATGACCTTTTCACAGGGGTCACAGAGGTCGCCCAAGACCATCGGAAAACACATATTTCCGATGGTTTTAGGAACCTCCTCTATCCATCTCCAGGGGGGTCTGCCCACATACAGACACACCCACATACGACTATTAAAGGGTCACAGCATTAGGAAGGTTGAGAACCACTGGTTGGAAGGGACCAGGGAGGAGCTAGTCCAATTCTCTCCTTGTACAGATAAAGAAACTGGGCACTGAAGAGGTTAAGTGACTTGCCTACATGTACAGATGTAATAAAGATCAGAGGTGGGCTTTGACCAGGTCTTCTGAAGCCACAGGCCATCTTCTTTAACCTGTACCACCCTTCTTCCCAATGATGAAATGAGATTCTGTTAAATAAAGCATTTTGTAAGTCTTAGCTAACTAGGGAAATGTCAGTTATTAATCTTCTCATTGCATGAATTAGTACATACTTACATTTTTATCTGTTTTCAGAACACTCTACAAATTCTACTATTGAATGGCATTCAGTGGAGGCAGAATTATCTGGGACTGCAACCAAGGAGGTCTTCTTAGTGAAATATTCAT
The DNA here is from genome assembly GCA_028627135.1 of Pseudochirops cupreus. Lineage (NCBI taxonomy): Eukaryota > Metazoa > Chordata > Mammalia > Diprotodontia > Pseudocheiridae > Pseudochirops > Pseudochirops cupreus. The sequence goes on from JAQQSU010008692.1 coordinate 3,060, forward strand.
TATAAGATATTCTCACCCATAAGGCAATATCACAATGTGAACCTCCTGGAGAGCATTTTAGACTGAGCCTGCCCCAGCCTGGCTTCCTACAATTAATAATGCATAAGTAGTTGAGAACCATCCTCTTTGTCAGCACTAATCTAACCAGGTGGTCAGATTTCCAAAGGAAATGTCTGAGTCCACTGCTAATGACAGCATGGTATTTACCTATATTAAGAGCATATGAAAAGCTTCATGAGGCTGGTATTTTTCTTCCATCAACAAGTAGCATTTAATAATTCCTCTTTTATTCACATTGCTGTCATGGGCATTACACAGAGACAGAAACAGACATAGCCTCTGCTCTGAATTGCTCTAAATGTCACGTTTGCCTCAGGCTTAGAAATCACATTGTGCAATTAAGAGGATTTGAACAAGACATTCATCTTCATGTGACTGATTTTGTTTTTTTTTTAGAAAAAAGATTATTTTTCTCTCCGTAATAAAAGTTGCTTCCATAATTCATGAAATTTTTTAGGCATCTTGTGAAGATGCACCTGATTGTTGTCTTATAGTTAAATCTTAAAAAAATTTCATCAAACTAAAGGTAAAACCTTAGCTTAAAGCAGGCTGAGTGTTCATATCTTAAAAAGAAGGAAAATGAGTTCAGAGATTTAGAACAGTGCATTTTGATGTCCTGCCTTTTAAACACTGTAGCTCTAGAATTGGAATCTATCACAAAGACAGTTGTTCTAGTAATAATAATAATAATTATTATTATTATAAGGATGATGATGATGAAGAAGACAGCATTTACATAGCACAATCTTGACTTTTGTCTCGCCACTGGTCTTCAGTGACTTTGGAGGAGACAGTGAGGCTGCTGACTTTTTGAAGCTTTGCCTCACTTAAATACACTTCATGCTTAAGTCAAGACATTACCCTTGGGATGTCATTGGTCCTCTTTGAGAATGAAGGGCAAACACCAAGAACACCTTATCTCATATATACCAGGTACTGAGTTAGATGTCTTTGCAAATATTATCTCATTTGATCTTTATAACCACCCTGGGTGGTTTGTGGTTATTGGTGTACAGTCATTCAGTCATTTGTGACTCTTTGTGACCCTACGGACCTTCTACCCTTCACTCTCTCCCAAAGTCTGTCCAAGACCATGTTTGTTGCTTCCATGACATTATCCATCTCACCCTCTGCCACCCCCTTTTCCTTTTACCTTCAATCTTTCCCAACATCAGTGTCTTTTCCAGTGAGTTCTGTCTTCTCATTATACGGCCCAAGTATTTAAATTTCAGCTTCAATATTTGTCCTTCCAAAGAATAGTCTGAATTAATTTCTTGAAGTGTTGATTGATTTGACCTCCTTGCTGTCCAAAGATCTCTCAAAAGTCTTCTCCAGCACCACAATTTGAAAGCATCGATTTTGAGGTGCTCAGGTTTCTTTATAGTCAAATTCTCACATCTATACATTATTATTGGAAAAATATGGACCTTTGTTGGCAAAGCGATGTATCTGCTTTTTAGTATGATGTCCAAATTTACCATAGCTTTCCTTCCAAAAAGTATGCATCTTTTAATTTCAGGTGATATTAAAGTGAGGGTAGCCCCATTTTACAGTTGGGGAAACTTAGGCAAACACAGGTTATATGACTTGCCTAAGGTCATATAGCTAGCAAGTATGTGAAGCTGGATTTGAACTCAAGTCTTCCTTTCTCCTTAGCTGACTAGGGCAGTGGATAGAGCATCAGGCCTGAAGTCAGGAAGACTCATCTTTCTGAGTTTGAATCCAGCCTCAGACACTTACCTTGTCAATGACCCTGGGCAAATCACTTAACCTGGTGTGCTTTAGTTTCCTCATCTGCAAATGAGCTGGAGAAGAAAACAACAAATGACTCCAGGATCTCTACAAAGAAAACCCCAAGTGGGGTCACAAAGAGTTGGACTAAAAAATGACTGAACGATAACAACTTCCTGACTCCAGGTCCAGTGTTCTATCTATTCTACCACCTACCTGTTAGGTCATCTAGACCAGCCTTCCTATTTTAAGAACTGAGACCTGGAGAAATTAAGTGATTTATGCACCATCACATAGTTAGTGAGCAGCAAAGCTAGCATTTGAACCTGGTCTCCCTCCTCCAAGTTCACCTGCCTTTCCACTGTACTTGGCTCATTGACTTATGATCATAAGGTCATGGGTTCATAGTTAGAAGGGCATCAGAGTTCATCTCGTCCAACCTTTTATTTTCCAGATGAGGAAGCTGAAGTCCAGAGAGTTTAGGCAATTACCCAGGTGGAAAGGAGAAGAGCTGAGATCTGAAGTCAGGTCCTCCCAGCTCCAAGACCAGAACTCATTGTACTGCAAGATATCGATAAAGCTGACCTGCACATCTACATACAACCTTTGAAGACCAATTCAGTGGTAGATTTAAATGTTTGCATATTCAATCATTTAAAGTGTATCAGGGGGACATGATAGTTATAGAAATGGTGAATTCTTTTACAAAGCAAATTACAGCCTAATTTAGTTTTTATATATATATACACACACTATATATATGTGTGATGTGTACATAAACATATATATGCACGTGCACAATGCAGATATATGCACATACACATGTGTAGTAGATATGTGCATCACACAATGCAGATATAAGAATACGTATTTCTACATGTGTTTATATATGTGTGTCGTGTACACACAAACATACACACATGTATGTATGTGTGTTGCATGTTTATGTGCATGCATGTATATCTCTTTTGTTTTTCTTAAAGTAGGCCACTTGTATTTACTGGTAGGAGAGAATAGTAATGCTGAGGTTTGTGAGATTTATTAGATTCAGGTTTATAAGCCTATGGAGCTCCCCAAAGGGAAGGCAGAAAACAGAAGACATCCTTTTTCAAATACAGGTTGGACTAGATGGCTGCCAATGTCAGTCAGTTAGCTAAGAAGCATTTATTAAGCAAGCATCTAGTATGTGTCAGACACTGGTCTAAGTACTGAGGCTACAGAGAAAGGCAAAAGACGGTCCGCTCTCAAAGAGCTCCGAGGGTGATGGGGGAGACAATATATAAACTATGAAGAGGATGAATGGGAATAATAGATAGAAGAAAGGCAGTAGAATAAAGAGCGATTGGGAAAGGCTTCCGGTAGAAGGCAGAATTTTTGAAGTCTTTTTTAATAATAATAATTACAATAGCTATTAACTATAATAACTAGCTAGCTAGAAAATAATAGCTAATAGCTAGCATTTATATGGACTTTAAGGTCTAAACTCTACAAACTTATCTTACTTAATTCTGACAATGATTCTGGGAGGTAGGTGCTATTTTTATTCCTATTTTTACAGAAGAGGAAACTGAGGCAAGCAGGTGAAATGACTTGCCCAGAGTCACACAGCTATTAAGTGTCTGAGGCTGGATTTGGGCTTAGATTTTCCTGACTCCAGGCGAAGCACTCTATCCACTGTACCACCTAACTACATTCACCCATTTGGTGAATATTCAGTGATTCTGTAAATACAAAATGCTACCACCGATATTATGCGATGTAAAGGATTCCCAAAGAACTTCCAGAATGGGCGTGCCTAGAATTATAAATCAGTCTACATTTCTGAGATCTATAGCGTATCAGCAATAACAACCTGGTCAAGCTTTCTTTGTGGGATAGCACAACATTTGATTTTCTTAATATGTAATAATAATAGTACTTGCTATGTGCTAAGCACTGTACAAATACTGTCTCATTTGATCCTTACAATCTACCCTAAAGGGTAGGTGCTGTTATTATCCCCATTTTACAGATTAGGAAACTGAGTCAGGGTTCAAATGACTTGCCCTGGGCCTCACAGCTAATAAGTATCTGAGATCAGATTTGAACTCAGATTTTCCTGACTCTAGGTTCAGTGTTCTATCTTCCATGCAAAAGTAAATTTCAGGTTTAAATTTTTAAAGATCCTGGGGTTTCTGCTAAACTTATATAATGAATGGACTAATTTAATTTAAATTGAGAGAAAGGTCAGAGAGTTAAGTCAACAAGTATTCGGTAGAGTGAAGCAAATCTTCTGTTTGAACTGGACTGCTGTCACATCTCAATTTCTCTGCTTGTTTGTCTTAACTTTCAAAGGAGTGGTTATTTTGACCATTTGGGGATATATTAACTGAAGGGGTGATTTATAATTCAGTTTCCCAGGGTTAAACACAAGAATGGTGAGTCCCATGGCTGCAAATGACTCTTTCCTCACCTCCACTTCTTAGAATCCCAGGATCCCTTCTAGGCACAGTTCAGATGCCAATGACCCCAATTCCCCGGTTGGTAATACTTTCCCCAATATTTCCTTGTGTTTAATTCTTTGAGTTCAGGCTGCAGCCCTCCGGGAGATATGTTTTCTGAGGTCAGAGCCTTTCATTTTCACCTTTTTAGCCTGCTTGGTACAGTGCCTTCAATGGAGCAGATGCCAAATGAATGTTTCTTAAATTGAAATAAATTAAACAGGTAGCATGGTACATTGGAAATAGCCCTGGCTTTGGAGTTGGAGGGCTTGGGTTCCAATCTTACCTTGGACATTTTCTAGCTGTATGGTCCTGGGCAACTTATTTAATCTCTCTGGGGCCTCAGTTACCTCATCTACAAAATCAGGTTCTTTGACTCAGCAGGCTTAAAGATATATCCTAGCTCTAAATCTATGTTCCTAAACAGAATACAGGGCAGCTAGGTGGTACCATAGTGCCGAGAGCTCCAGGCCTGGAGTCAGGAAGACTCCTCTTCCTGTCTTCAAATCTGGCCTCAGACACTTAACCAGCCGTGTGACCCTGGGCAAGTCGCTTCACCCTGTTTGCCTCAGTTTCCTCATCTGTAAAATGAGCTGGAAAATGGCAAACCTCTCCAATATTTTTGCCAAGAAAACCCCAAATGGGGTCATGAAGAGTGAGACAAGACTGAAAACAACTGATCAACAACAAATAGAATACATGGTTTCTAATCTGAAAGACTTTGGGGAGTGAAAGATCACACATACAATGAGCAAACTCCAGACAGAGTATACATTGTACAGTATAGATTTTAAGTTATATAAAATTCCAGACTAGGGAGAGGGCTAGGTGAGATGAAGTGCCTGAGGAAGACTTCATGGAGGATGGTAGGTAGAGAAGAGGAGAGCAGAAGTTATTGCTAGGAGAAGCAGGGGGAACAGGATGGGAAAACTCACAGAGATGGGAACCAACATGACTTGTTCCAAGGGCACTGAGGAGACTGGTTTGGTTGGGGCTGAGAATCTCACATAAATCACTAACGTGGCAGTCCATCTTTTCTTTCTGGCCTTCCTAGAAAAGCTAGCCTTTATCCTTATTACAATGGCCTTTTGAGTTCTAAACAACTTTATTAAAATGTCTCTCAACTTCTTTCCCGTGATGAATGGTTCCTATTTGTCTTTCAGCCTTTCCTCATAGTTATTACTTCTTAGTCCTTTAATCTTTATGTTTTTTGCTGAACTGCCTTCTCATTTCCCACTTCTCTTTCTAGTTATAAAACCCAGGAGATGACATAGGACTGTATGAAGGACTCAACCAGGTGCTGTGGGGAATCCAGCTGACAATCCAGTTGGAGAACCAAAAGGCACATAATAGAAACTATAGAGCAATTGAAACAATAGACAATTAGATGAGTTTGAAACTGCTTGAATGGCCAGACGCAAAGAAGAGTCATGAATGATTCAGCACCACCTTGGAAGATGATCTCCAATGCAAAGCCCCAGGAGGCAGAGGTTGGCCCTCTGCTATTTAACGTTTTTATCAATGACTTAGTTAAAGGCATAGATGGTATGTTTATTAAATTTGCAGAGGATATGAAGGATAATATTCTGGACAAAAGAGTAAGGTTATTGAATAAGTTGGGCTGAGTCATTTAAAATTTAAAAAAATTGACTCTAATGTATAGGGAGGGAATTCCCCCTAAGGAAATTCCTTTTATCAATGCAGATCAGCCCCTGCTCTGTGATTTATAGCCTTAGAGAGTTGCCTGAACACTGTGAGGGTATTGCCTTGTTTAAGGTCACCAAGTTAGTCAGTGTGTGTCAAAGCAAGACTTGAATCCAGTTCTTTCTGACTCTGAGTCATTAAACTATGATTACTTCCCAAATGAAATTTACTGAGTGTAAGAGGGGTGTGTGTGTGTGTGTGTGTGTGTGTGTGTGTGTATTTGTGTGTGTTGCTCATGTAGGTTACGTTTGTCCATGTAGAAAGACTCTCTAGATGCAGCTTGAAAGGAGGCATGAATAGATTGATAAATGGTCTTAAAACCAAAGGAGACTTTGATTCCTGCCTGGAAAAGAAGTAAGAAATTGGCACCATAAGGCTAGCTTCTCTGCTCTCCTCAGAGAAAGATGGTACCAAGCTAGAATTCTATCTATCCACTTCCTTAAATGTTGTTAGTTGGGGGAGAGGGGGAAGAATAATTTTTAGGTTCAAGTTGCACTCCTAATTGCTATCTCTTAATGGGAAAGAGATGTCCCAAGCTATGTATTCAAATACCAGTTACAAAAAGATTGCAAATAGTAAAGAAATCCATTTATCTAAGCTAATTGCAGATAGAAATCAGAGAAGTTATATAGATGAGAACACATCAGACCAATACACAGAGTCAATGAGTTCTTCAATTAGGAGTGAAATACTCAGTTCATTCAAGGGAGAAAGTCCCAGATCTCAGCCAAAGGGAAATTCCCCCAAGTCTCTAGTGTGGTAAATTGGGCATAGGGACATGGTTGAGATGCCAGCTCTCTGATATATTAGCTTCTTCCTAGAGTCTTTTTCTCTCTTCAGAGACCTCTCTCTGAACAGAATCTGGAACTATGTGTCTTCTCTCTTGAAGCTGGAAGCCAGAAGAACAGAATTTCTCTGTCTATAAGCTCTTGCCAATTCTGCTCTACATGTAGGTATGGAGGACTGAGTGATTCAGCTCCACCAATGAGGAGAGTCTTACACATCTATGCTTAAGTTCCTGCTGACCAACCTTACTCTCAATCTTTCATGACATGACTTCAAAAAATTGACTTAACAAGTATGATTCTGGGCGTTCATGGTTAGATAGCAGTCTCTTTGAAAAAGATGAGGGTGAGCAGACTGCAAGATCGATAGGAGTCAGCATTGTGATACAGTGGCCAAGAAAGCATAATTATATAATCTTTGTTGTTGTTGCTACTGTTGTTCAGTTCTTTCAGTCATATCTGACTCTTTGTGAACCCATTTGGAGTTTACTTGGCAAAGATCCTGGAATGTTTTGTCATTTCCTTCTCCAGCTCATTTTACAAATGAGGAAACTGAGGCAAACAAGGTTAAGTGACTTGCCCAGGGTCACACAGCTAGCTAGTAGGTGTCTGAGGTCAAATTTTAACTTATCAAGATGAGTCTTTTTCCAGGTCTGGTGCTCTATCCACTGTGCCACCTAATACAATCTTAGACTGCATCAAAACAGTCTTAGGAAGTGATAGGTCTCCAAACCATATTTGGAATACTGACCTCAATTCTAGGTAACATATTTTATTCTAAACATTGCAAACTGGAGACCATCTAGAAGGTGACCAGGATGGTGAGGGGGATCTCAATTTCATACCATCCATAGATCCATAGAAAGACCTAGGGATATTTGGCCTGAAGAAGATAAGATTTGATAGATGTCTTCAGATGTTTGTCGTGTGGGGAAGGATAGATCTGTTCTCATTTAGTCAGCCAGAGGGCAGAATTAGTTGCCATGGTTGGAAATTAAAAAGAAAAAATTGAAGTTTGATAAAAGGGAAACCTTACTAATAATTAGAGCTATGTAAGGGTAGAACAGGTTACCTTGGGGAGTGATGAGTTCCTCCTTACAAGCAAAGGCTGGATGATCATTTGTTAGGAATGTTGGGAGAAAGTTTGTTTGTTTATTTTTTTAAAATTTCAGATGTGGGTTGGATTTAATGGCCTCTGATATTTCTTCTCACTCAGATTCTTTGATTCTATGAGAATCAAAGAATTCTATAATCAAGGGCCAAATGATAATTGACATTTTTATAGTACTTGAAAGTATATAAAACTTTACATATTTCATTGTTTGAGTACACAACAATCTTGTGACGTAGGTGCTATAGAGATTATTGTCCCTATCTTACCGACAGAAAAACCAAGGCTTGAAGCATTTAAATGATTTTCTTATAGTCACATTGCCAGTGCATGTCAGAGGCAGGATGAGAACTCAGGTCTTCTGAATGAGTACTTTATCCATCATACCACACTGCCTTTTAAATGCCAGAGAGTGTGCCACTGACAGTAAGTGTTACGGGAGGCCAGAAGATGGAATGATCAATGTTTACCATAGTCAGTCATTTAATAAACATTTATTCATGCAATTATTTATTACTAGGTGTTATGTACTATGCTAAGTGTTGGGGATATAAACAAACAGACAGAAAAAGAGACCCTGCCCTCCGGACAGAATTTACAACCTAATTGGGGAAGACAGAACACCATAGAAAGCTGTAAAGAAGGGAGCCACTGACCAGGTCTTCCTCCTTAGATGGAGCTTTTGGAATTCATGACTGTACCTTCCAATCAGAGGGATGGAGAATAGGAAGGAGGTGGAGTCCCAAGACTGATGGGACCTTACAGGAGGATGATATACTTGGTAGGGCAGAAGTCCCAAAGTGATGTTACTGAGTGAGAAATGGGAAGAAGTCAGGAAGGATTTCACAGGAAAAGTGAGTGTAACTAAAGCTAGGGATTGAAAAATTATATTGGCAAAATGAAAAGCATGTCAAGGGGAGGGAAGGTGGGCAGGAGGGCAGGTGATCCCGTGTCAGGGACAATAAGGACACTGATTGGACCTAAACAGCATCTTACTTGGACTATTACAATAACCTTCTATATGGTCTTCCTCTCTCCAGTCTTCCCCTTTTCCAATCCATCTTCTCCACAGGATTCCACTTAAGGGCAAGTCAGAGCCTGTCACCTCCCTATTCAATAAACTCTAATGGCTCGTGTTGGGGAACAGTGGAGAATAAGGTTGGGGAGACAGCCTGGCTGCCATGGGTTTGATAGACGCACAAGAGAAAGAGAATTATGGGGAGGCACTTATGAGGACATTGCAGCAAATCTGGCATACTATGATTGAACCTATAGCAGTTAGAATAAAGGAAAATGTAAAGGATGTTTTGAAGGGAAAAATGACAGAACCTGATGGTGATAGAATCACAGACTTTAGGATATTACATATACAGATAAAAGAACCACCATGATTTTGTGATCACTAATGTTTGGTTTGGCTCTAAAATTCTATGACATACAATCAATCTATGAGCATTTATTAAATGTTTACCATGTGCAAGGCACTGTACTAAGGGAGGGATACAAAGAAAAAGCAAAAATAGGGCCTGTCCTTAAGGACATTATATTCTAATGGAGGGGACAACAAATACATACTCAGGTAGAGTCTATGGGGATTGCTTTCATTGTGGCACTCATTCCTTCCTTCTCTCTTTCTTTACCCCTGGCCCCTTCATCAGGCTCAGTAACCTCAACTGGCAAGTCTGGAGGATTTTCTGGGGAGTGGTAGGGGTTGGCCATGACTAGGACTGTGCTGCTATCACTCAAGGCTCTCAGGGCTCTAGTGTTAACCTTTAAGTGGAGGGACTTACCACAGTAGCTGCTGAGCCCCTATCAATATGTTTCCCATTTACACAAGATCAGGCATAGTGACAACATTGAATCAAACACGAAACATTTCCTGAATAGGGATAGGGACTGGATCTGTCATTTCACTGGTATAAGAAACTCCCATTGGAGAGAACTCTGTCTA